>JAFLJL010015900.1:0-28945 GCA_018398815.1 Conus ventricosus | reverse complement strand
GTTTTTTACGGTTTTGCTCCTAAAAGAAGAAGATAAACTTGACTTATTTAAAACTTAAAATGCAAATTAAAACAATGTTAACATTTAAGCTTGAAGACGAAGGAACATCTTACTTTTTTGATAGAGAGCTAGCTAAAATGTTAGGCTTTACAACTAGCAATTTACCCACTCATAGTTTTATTGCTGGCCAGACAAAACTACTTATGAGGGGGAAAATCCGCTCAATCTTGCATTACATTCATTACTCTATGTCCATTTGGATGAGCTGAGCACTGATGAAAACTTATATGATGGAAGCCCTCAACTGTTTTAAGAGCTCTTCCGTCAGGGAAAGCTGCATATTGCGATTATGAAATTATACAATTCCCTAATTTACAGTTTAAAAGATTAGTTTGTGGGAGGGTCGGATCATTTAATATAAAAATCAAAGACAAAACGGGGAAAGTCGTAAAATGTGATAACCTGCACATTGTTTTGAAATAAAATAATAAGTTGTACTAAAAAATGTCGCGTGGGCCAGAAGAATCCGGAGTTACATTAGCGCCTGTGAGGTTATAACTTTAGAATTAAAAGACCTTGCAGACGTTGCAGACTTTGAACAGAATGGTGAGATAGGCACTTTGTATGGTTTTGAGTACACTAAAGATGGTGATTATAAACGCAAAGAGGTTGACGACAACAAAAGGTTTCCTAAACTAGAACAACTACGCAATCTAGAAGCAAATAATGTTGGCCAGTATGAATATAAAATAGTTCGAAAACCTGACCTCAAATGGCACTTAGAACCATATTTAGAATGGGAAATAAAATTTGAATTCATAAGCCCATTTTACATATTTTAGGCCGTCAAAAAAGTTTCAGAAAAGCATTCAACTCTGGCCCTTTACATGTAAGTCTTATGCCGGACAACAATAGTCGGAAAGAAATTGAAATAACGCCGTATGGGAAAAAACAGTACATCCTCCACAGAAAAGAAACAGTTGTAAAAAAAGCTTCTACAAAATTACAGTTCTTTCCAAGCAGAAAATTAGGAGACACGTTCACAATGATATTTGAAATTTCTGTCTTTAAAGATGTGGAGAGGGATGGGGTTGTGGGCGTTAGTGACGTCCTTATAAAAGGAATTAATATTAGCTGGCAAAACTTAGACGTTAAACGCCTTAACGTTGTTGTCGTCGTTCTTCACAATGGCGAGGATATTAAGATCATAACAACAAGCAACAAAATCACTGTTGACTTAAATAGAAACAATCTTACAGAACTAAATTGGATTAATCTTACACATTTAGGTCTTGTAGGGTTTTATTATACTGAACAGGTTTTGACAGAAAGTATGATAAAAATAATAACTGGATTAGATTAAATTCTTCTATAAAACCATGGAGCAGTTAAACTTTATGACAAAAACTCCTCATTGCTCGTTGATTTGTGGGCAGACTGGTTGTGGAAAAACAATATTTGTCCTAGACCTATTACAAACAGTTTATCGCTATAATTTTAATCATATTGTGGTTTTCTGTCCAACACTTAAATGGAACAAAGCATATCATGATAGAAGGTTTATATGGACAGATGATGACATATATTTAGTTAATCCTAGCAATAAACTGAGTGAGTGTTTAGAACAGTTTTATAGACTGTTTGAAGGAACGCAAACACTATTTATTATAGATGACTGTTCAGCAGAAAGAGACATAGTTAAAAAGAGAAACACTTTGTCAAAACTAGCTTTCAGCGGAAGGCATGCTGGGATAAGTGTATGGATTTTATGCCAGAAAATATAACTCGGTTTTAAAAGACTTTAGAGAACAGTTAAAAAACTGTAGTTTTATTTCACATGAAAGACAGAGACTCATTTGAAGAATGTTTGCGCGAAAAATGATGTTATTGAAAATGACCAGGAAAAACATAGGATTAAACAAAAACTGAAATCTGAAAAGTTTAGTAAATTAGTATTGAAAACGGATAACCCTAACACAGTATGTTTGTTTGTAGATAATCGTTATTTTTTGGTTATTGAAGTCTTACTTGTCAGAGAACGGGGAAATACCAATCCTGGGTTACTTTCGCCCGAAACTGGGTGAGGGCGGAAGTGGCCCAGGATTGGTATTTCCCCGTTCTCTAAAGAGCAGCACCATACAACAACATTTCTAAAAAATGCAACTTATGTACTACAGAAAAGTGGCTGATATTATGTAAACCCCATCTAGCATCCCTGAACTCTAAAATAGAAATGATTAATAATTGCAGGCACAAATGGAAATCTTTGTCAATGCACCATTCCCTGGCACGTCCCCCCTGAACGCGCCCCAAAAAAGAAAAAAATCTACAGGCCACGTGCCACACGCGCAGAGCTCACACGCCCACACACTAATCTATATAACACTGGTGGCGTGCCCATGTTGTACATACCCTGAGGAGAGCACTTGCTCGAAACAAGTTTGTAGGGTAGTTTTTAATCCATTTTAAAATCCTATTTTAAACTGTTATGTCGCTCCCTATTTGGTTGAGCATTTTTAGACTTCTGAGTGGTCTTTTGACTCTAATTTGATATATATATATATATCTATATATATATTTTTTTTTCAGTCTGTCTTTCTGTATAAACCGATGCATGCTGTGTTGTCATTGTCTTCGTGCATTCTTTAGTCATGTTCACAGCGCTTTGTTCTTGAAGTCAAACTCACTCAGTGCGACTTTCGTTCCTGATTTTCAGCAGCATGGATCGGATGTAGTCCTCGGCTGCCACAATCACCTTGGTTTGCCCTGTGATGGTGACGCTAGCTGCACCAAACAATCGGCGCAGGAAGCTCAGCCAATCAAGCTGTCAACCCGAAACAAAAGCAGAAAACACCATGATACTGATCCACAAGCCAGTCATCTTTACATTACTAAGGACCACCCAGTAATGATACCTCATAGACGTAGCAACTTTACACAGTTGAACAGACATTTTTCGTGTAGTCACGCATGCTCATGGCTGCCTCCTGCTTCGTTTACAATAAAGTTATCAGCTAAGAATATAAAAGATGACAACAGGTGAATTTAGGATCTTTTCTGGACATCTTTTGAGGCGGACTTGAAAAACACATGAAACTAATTGTGCATTTACATCCTTCGGCACTTCTGGACAGATCATAGACCTGATTGGCACATCAGTTCTAGAGAATGACGGCGGCCCAAAGACAACCGATGTTCCATCACACAAGAAGGTGGCATGGCATCAGTGGAAGAACGACTTTCATAACTCTGCACCACCAATCTTGAAGAGGACGCATTTGTTGAAAACTGACTTGGCTGTTTTGAATTGTACATATATTTTGTGTTACTTTGTTCCGTGTTTTGTGTGTTGATTTGTATTTTGCTTCGTGTCTGAAAGTTGCGACTTTTCCGTTGTAAATCATTCTCACTGTTCTTCCAACTCTCTCTCTCTCATACACACACACACTCTCTCTCTCTCTCTCTCTCTCTCTCTCTCTCTCTCTCTCTCTCTCTCTCTCTCTCTCTCACACACACACACACACACACACACACACGCACGCACGCACGCACGCACGCACACACACACACACACACACACACACACACACACACATCTCACTCTCACCCCCACACGTCTCTTTAGTCTCTCCGAACTGGTTTTGTCCAATTAGTTCTTCATCCCTGCATTAATTAACCGCTTTGTTATAACGTCAACTGTTATCATACACACCAGTGTTCTCCCTTTCCCCTCCCAGTCACACAGCCTCGGTTAGGAGAAGGAACGCAGCTCAATACGTTTAATGCTGCATGTCAATTTTAAAATGGCTCAGCTGTTTTTCCAGCTGTATCATAGGCTCTGAGACCTTAAAGTGACTGCGAAATATCACCAGTCTGTCTATTTCTAATAGGTCGCATAGACATAATAATTTCCTCTTTCTTTCCCCCGTCAACTTTTTTCCTTCATTGGTTCGCCATTTAATCTCCCATCCTTTCTCTCTTTATTTATTTATTTATTTATTTATTTATTTATTTATTTATTTATTTATTTATTTATTTACTTACTTGTCCATCTGTTCATTCATTTATTCATTTACTTTTAAAAAATGTATTTGTATGAAGATGCGTGTGGTCAAGGTAAAACACAGCACAACATCTTGCACACACGTAAATCCCATCAACAACTTTCGGAAGAGAAGGCCAGTTTGGCCGTTGGTATGGATGACGCGTTACACATAACATGCACCTTCCCCGAAGTTGGAGTATGGCTGCCTTAATGGCGGGATAAAAAACGGTCATACACACGCAAGTGTCAGAATAATCAACTTGATGATTGTGGACACTCTACGGAAAGAAGACAGCTACGGAGAATAAGATTCTAGTACATGAATCACATCAAGGTATTTCCAACCAACCAATAAAAAAAAAAGTGTTCGGGATAGGTGCAACCATTTTAGAGTGATACTGTTCTAAGAGCATATCACACTATCTCCCTTCAGAAAAAAAAACAAAACAAAAAAACCCAACAACAACAAATAAATGCCATCTGAGCAACTGTTCTTTATCGGCGATTTCCTTATCTCTGTACAGAGTTGTCGATGAACTACCAGGGCCTGATTCTGTCTGCCTCTGCCTCGCGTTCTGCAGACCCTCGAAAATCAATTCATTACAATCAGTGTCGGAGACTTTGAAGGCAGACTGTCCAATGTTTTAGCTGTCGTGTGTGTGTGTATGTATGTATGTGTGTGTGTGTGTGTGTGTGTGTGTGTGTGTGTGTGTGTGTGTGTGTGTGTGGTGTGTGTGTGTGTGTGTGTGTGTGTGTGTGTGTGTGTGTGTGTCCAATGTTTTAGATGTCGCTCGCGTGCGTGTGTGTGTGTGTGTGTGTGTCTGTGTGTGTGTGTGTGTGTGTGTGTGTGGCGTGCGTGCGTGCGTGCGTACGTACGTGTGCGCGCGCGCGCGCGCGCGCGCGCGCGCGTGTGTGTGTGTGTGTGTTGTGTGTGTGTGTGTGTGTGTGTGTGTGTGTGTGTGTCTGTGTGTCTGTGTGTCTGTGTGTGCCATGCGCAGTCATGGTGTCCTGTGCAAGGACAACGATACTGGCTCCAACCATAGCCTCATCATGAAAAAGCCCTGTCTGTAGGCTTGATCCCTATACTCCAGGCCCTAACTAGAGAAGGGTTCTTGTTTATTTCCCCTTCCCTTCAAAAGCATGAGTGTCTGTGAATGCAATAGGGCGTAACTGAACTGCCCTTGGGCCTTAGCATAACGCTTTCTTAAAAGAATAAGGTCCAAGGATTTTTTTTGTGGTGCATGCACTAAGGAAAGCCCATGGAACGAATCATAGCAAGAACACTCGCAAGAAATCTTGAAATTCGTCAAATCCTCCCATCAAATCAAGGAGGCTACTGAACAGGAAAAAAGTACATGGGAAAATGCGGCCACTTTTGCCTATGAAGTATACAAAGGATTCCAAAGAAAGGAAGAAACACTGGCTGTTTCAATAGATCTGGAAGATGCATACAACAAAGTCCAGTTCTCACTTCTCATGGAACTAATCCTTGACAGTGGAGTCAGCAAGACAATTGCATGATGGATAGCAGTGGCATTTCAGCAGCCGCAATCCTACGATTTGGAAACTGGATGTCTGAGCCTCATAACCTCATAAACTTTCTATGGCATTACCCCCAAGGTTCTCCTCTCTCCCCTGTTCTGTACAATGTTTACACTAAAGGCCTTGCAGACCTCAACAGAAACGGAATTGCTTGAGTGTTGACACTAGCAGATAACGGTCTGATCTTCAAGACATCAAAGAATACTCAAGAAAAACGAAAGCAGTTCAACAACAGTTGAACAACAATGCTCAGTGGAGTCAAGACACGGATCGTCCATCAACCCTGCAAAAGCCCAGACATTAGTCTGCACTCTCAACAACAAGACATCAGGACAAAAACCGTCACAGTTTCCTTCAATGGAATACCAATTGAATCAACTAACAACCTATGCTACTTGGGTGTGGGCTTTGGCAGAATGCTAATATTCATAAAGCATGTTGAGAATATTGTTCTTAAATGCAAAGAAGGCCTGTATCACGCACATGTACTCAGTGTGATTGATTAAGGATTAGGGCTTACAACACTGTCCAGCAGTAATCTTCTCAAATTAGAAAGAATTCAAAATGAAGCAATGAGATTGATTCTGGGAACCACAAAGGACACACCAGTTGAAAGTATGCGATACCTGCTCGATCTTCCTTTAATACAGACAAGACACAAGCTAGAACAGGTAAAGGCATATTTCTGAGCACTTGAAAATCCCCAAACCCCACTTCATACGGCGGTCAAGGAAACAACAGGCACTCGGCTAGGACGTGGAAATTCATGGATGGGACAGGCAGAAGACAGTGTACCGCTTGTGTGCCAGTTAGTGGAACTCAAAGAAACGAAGGAATGGGAAAATTATCCAGACCACTTGAAACACCTCTACCAAATTGCCATCGCTCCAGAGCTTGTAGACATTGTCGAGAATGGCCAGAAGGCAAAAACACGCAGAAATTCAGATGCAGGTAGAAGAAATTTGCATACAAGATATATATTGTAATATACACTGGCAGTTCTGTCACCAAAGCAGTGAAGCAGAATGGCCAAACTATCCAGGAAGACAATGGTACGCACAGTTTAAACAACTTCAAGTCTAACAATGGTGGCAGAAGCAGTGACACAAGCACTCCACTGGCTTTCATCCACAAGCCAGTTTCAAACTCAACCAGCCATGATGCTGACTGACTCCATGAACCTACTTCGTAAAGTGAAAAGAGGAATGGGAAGCCCTGCTTGGAATGAACTAATGCGCAGCATTCCATTGTAGAGACTCATATGGATGTACTGCCCTGGACATGCTGGAGTTAAGGGAAATGAGAGAGCAGACACACTGGCTGGCAAGGAAATGATAAGAACTGGATTACAGCTTGGCCTATCTGATGTGATAAGAAATCTGAAGAATCACTTAAGCAAACAAGAGCAAAGCCACTACACCACAGACCATCTTTCATATCTGAACATCAAGAGAGGAAGTGGCCGCACATTCAGACTTAAGGGAAGGGCAAGAAACAATACCAACCAAACATTAAAATAATCTCAAGGCCAACACTGCGAAAACTCCAAGAGATTGGGGTAAACTCATACTGGGCCTTTCCAATAACAGACACAAATGATCAAACACATGTCAACTGAGATAAGGCCTTGAATCTCTCAGGGCCCCCAGCACATACTGTAGCCGTGTGTGCGCTGCTGTGTGTCCACAGACGTGAGTGTGCAAGCCTTGGTGTGTCTGTGTGTGTGTGTGTGTATGTGAGAGAGTGAGTGAGTGAGCGTGTGCGTGTGCATGTGTGTGTGTTGTGTGTGTGTGTGTGTGTGTGTGTGTGTGTGTGTGTGTGTGTGTGTGTGCTTGTGTGCGTGTGTGCATGGGGAAGTGTGGGAGGGGGAGAAGTTCTTGTTCGTGTGTGTGTGTGTGTGTGTGTGTGTGTGTGGTGTGTGGTGTGTGTGTGTGTGTGTGTGTGTGTGTGTGTGTGTGTGTGTGTGTGTGCGCGCGTGGTCACGCGCGCGCGCATGCGCGTGCACGTATATGTTGTATTTGATCGTCTTGTTATTTTTTCTTGATCCTATGTCATCTTCTGAACATTCATGCACGCAGTCACTACACACGCACACGCGCGCGCACACACACACACACACACACACACACACACACACACACACACACACACACATATCTGCGCGCGTACGTGCGCTCGTTCCAGCACACACACATATGCACATGCGTACATGTGCACGTCCACACCCACACGTTTGCGCACATACACACATGAACACACAAATGTTTACACACACACACATGCGTACACGCCTACGCACAAATGCACACACATATACACACATATATGTACACATACATTTGCAGATACGTGTGTATGCTCGCACAAACCTACAATTTACACATACACACACAAACGCACATACATACACACACACACACACACACACACACACACACACACACACACACACACACACACACACACACACACACACACATGCACAGGCACTTCTGCATACGCACACACACGCGCACAGGCATGCAGGCACACACAGGCAGACATGTGCACACAGGCACACACACACACACACCACACACACACACACACACACACACACACACACACACACACACACACACATGCGTACGCACACACATACACACACAAGCGCGCACACACGCATGCGCGCGCACGCGCACATACACACACACACACACACACACACACACACACACACAACACACACACACACACACACACACACACACATGCGCAAGCGCACACGCATGAGACCGTGCCCACACATCCATACACAAACATGTGTACATTCACTACACACACATACAAAAAAAAAAAAGACAACCAATGTTAGGTAGGCACCCAAAGTGTGACCAGTGCATTGGGCTAATGGTAGGTCAGACATCTGCTAAGCCGTAGCCACGAGACCCTCTTCTTCAATTGTCTCATCTTAGCTGTTAATTCGTTATATCCATCAGCTTCAAATCATGCGTAGTGCGGTCTCAAAACTTAGCGGAATGTGGTGTAGCATATGTGGACTAGTCCACACGCAGTGCGCCTCCTTGATAAAACTGGAACTAAACTGAAACTCTCTCCTCTCCTCCACTCTCTCTCTCTCTCTCTCTCTCTCTCTCTCTCTCTCTCTCTCTCTCAAAATAGATAGAATGACAGATGGACAGATAGATAGATGGATAGACAAAGTTAGATAGATAGATAAATAGATAGATAGATAGATAGATAGATAGATAGATAGATAGATAGATAGATAGATAGACAGACAGGTAGATACGGTAGGTAAATAGATAGATAGACAAATAGACAGTCATACAGACAGATAAACCGGCATACAGACAGATAAACCGGCATATAGATAGATAGATAGATAGATAGATAGAAGATAGATAGATAGATAGATAGATAGATAGATAAATAGATAGATAGATGATACATAGGCAGATAGTCAGCTAGACAGATAGATTGATAGAGAGATAGAAAGACAAATAGACAGTCCACAGATAGATAGATAGATAGATAGATAGATAGATAGATAGATAGATAGATAGATAGATAGATAGATAGAAACAGACAGCTAGATAGACAGGCATGCAGAGATAGATAGATAGATAGATAGATAGATAGATAGATAGATAGATAGATAGATAGATAGATAGACATATAAACAGGTATACAGATATAGATAGATAGATAGATAGACAGACAGACAGACAGACAGACAGATAGATAGATAGATAGATAGATAGATAGATAGATAATAGATAGATAATAGACAGATAGATAGATACATACATACATACATACATACATACATACATACATACATACATACATACATACATACATACATAGGCATATAAACAGGCAGACAGATAGATAGATAGGTAGACAGGTAGACAGACACACAGATAGAGAAAAGAGAGAGAGAGAGAGAGAGAGAGAGAGAGAAGAGAGAGAGAGAGAGAGAGAGAGAGAGAGAGAGAGAGAGAGAGAGAGAGAGAGAGAGAGACAGACAGACAGACAGACAGACAGACAGACAGACAGATAGATGGATACATAGATGGATGGATAGATAAAGCGGAAGAAATTGGTCAAGGTTACGAAGACATGCACTCTTAAACATACTCACACACATACAGACGCACATGTGTGCTCTCGTACACCTACCTTCCTCAGCTCGTATACACTACATTCTTAAAATGACTCAAAGAAAACAAGACAAACAACAACAACAACACATACAGACACACACACACCACACACACACACACACACACACACACACACACACACACACACACACACGTACGCACGAACACGCACACACACGCACACACACACACGCACACGCACGCACACACACACACACACACACACACACACACACACACACACACACACACACACACACACACACACACACACACAAAGCACACACACACCTCTTTGATTGTGTTCTGCAGCTGGGATACTGTCATTTGTCTCTGTGAATCCTCAAGTCCCACAGTCATCTGAAAGAGCAAGATGTTATCAAAGAAAACGGTTTTCTTCGAATTTCGGTTTCCTTTTTATACTCCCAGTTCTTATAGACCAGGGAGTACTTTACAATGGGAATGAAGAAATGCTGTCTGTGTGTCTGTGTGTCCGTCCATGGTCAAAATGTGTTCCACTCGCTCCAGAGAAAACTGATGGGCCGATCTTTCTGAACATTTGTAGGTATGTTCATTATGGGTCACGGATAATGCCCGATGGGTTTTTTTTTACCAGAATAGTCGTTACTAATGGCTATAAATGATAATTAAAAAAAAACAAGTCCAGCAATAACGATTTATAAACTTACGTGTAACTAAAATCTGTAAGCTCCTCAGTCGTAGAGTGGTTAGTATCCCCACCTGTCACGTGGGAGACCGGGGCTCATTTCCCCGCCGGGAGAGCAGCGGTTTTTTTTTTTCTTTTCTCTTACACACAAAATTTCTACCACCACAAGGGCAGAAAGTGCTATAGTGACTGATAATATATATATATATATATATATATATATATATATATATATATATATATATATATATTGAATTATAAACAAAGCTTGCTCTTATGTCTTAGATTGAAGAAATAGAGGGAGATAAGCAATTCATATCTGCAGTGGCAGTTAATACTGCCTAACTAACAGTATGTGCTCAAGTGGGTGGATGGGGAAAAATAAAATAAATGCTTCTCAAAGTGAGCCTTCAGCAAGCTTATAATCTCCAATAGGGAGGAAACTCATAACACATAACTCCTGGTCATATACCGATATTTCGAAACCTGGTTGTTTCTCCTCAGTGACCGCGTAAAGTGATAATTTGACTCCTCTGCCTTTTCGGTTTTAAGAAGAATGCTATCCCAGAGAGGAGTCAAATTACCACTTTACCATTGTAAAGTACTCCCTGGTCTCTCCTCTCTCTCTCTCTCCTCTCTCTCTCTCTCTCTCTCTCTCCTCTCTCTCTCTCTCTATATATATATATATATATATATATATATACGTATATATATATATATATATATATATACGTATATATATATATATTCAAATATAAACAAAGCTTGCTTCTTATGTCTTAAGATTGGAAAAATAAATAAATGCTTCTCAAAATGAGCCTTCAGCAAGCTTATAATCTCCAAGGGGAGACATTCTCCAATAGGAAGAACTTACTAACATACAACTCCTGGTCAGATACCGATATTTCGAATCCTGATCGTTTCTCCTCAGTGACCGCGGAAAGTGGTAATTTGACTCCTCTGCCTTTCCGGTTTTAAGAAGAATGTTATCCCAGGAAAGGCTGGTGTGCAATACCGTAGTATGTTTGTTGAGTTTTCAAAAAACCAACCAAAGGTGCCACCTAAGAAGCAAAAGGACATCATGAAGGAACAAAACAGGCTACATTTTCTTGTGAAAAGTAGAAAATAAAAAAGATAACCTCTTAAGACACAAGTGCTGAGGGCCAGTTCTTGGAATGAATCCGCAAGGGACTAAATTACAATAAACTAATAAATTCCAAAGATAGGTACCGAGCACCATTCCAGCAACTTACAGAGCAGCGTGGTGTTGCAATGCCTGCAAGAAATATTCAATTATAAACAAAGCCAGCTGGAGCAATCCTACAATTTTTTCAGAAACCCACATTTGAGGCTAAAGGGACCAAAATTCGACCCCTGAAGAACGGCCTAAATTCCCTAGCACATTTATAGAAACAAGTTGGGTTTTCCCCTTTTTTCCGGGTTTTCTCTTGGGAAAAGGGGGCTTACAAAAAAACGTCGCCCCAAACTGGGGCTTTTTTCACGGCTTTATTATTGGGTTGTTTAGGTGAAAAGAGCTTTTTTTTCCCGGTTTTGGGGGAAAACTTTACAAATATCTTGTTTAGGGGGGGCGTAGGTAAACAGGTGGATCTAAGTAGTCCCAAAAAACGTTTTTCCCCTTGGTTAAAAACCCGTGCAAATTTCACCAAAAATAATCATGGTTGACCCGGTTTTAAATATTTGGGGGTTTTGGGTTTTTCATTTTAAAGTAAAAAACGATCGTTATTTCCCCCCACTGTCTCCTCCCAAAAAATTTGCATAATGGCGGGACAAGGGGGGGGGGGAGGAAAGGGGGAACTCTCCTTAATTTTTGCCAGGACGCGACTGAACATGCAGAAGTTTCCAGAATTTTTTTTTTATGTTCCAATGAGGGTTAAAATTTGCTTAACTTGTGGGGGGACCCCTTCCTTCCAGAGAGTCCCTTTTCCTTTTTGGGAATTGCTGGGCAGACCTTTTTTTCCCGGGAACCTTTTGATCTCAAAAAAATTCATGATTGCGGGTTTTGCCCCCGGTTTTTCCCGGGAACCCCAACTTTTGACAAAAATGTGGTTAGGGTCGGGGGCGTGTGCGTGGGGTGCGTGTTTTTTTTGTGGGTGTGTGTGGTGTGGGTGGAAGAGAGGGGAGAGGGAAGAGAGAGAGAGAGAGAGAGAGAGAGAGAGAGAGGGGAAACAAGTAAAATGATAAAGAAGGACCAGTTTTTTTGGGGCCCGGGTTCCGAGGGTTTCAGTAATAAAAGAGGTTAATAACCCAAATTTTTGTTTAAAAGATTTGGGAACCTTTTCCCCAGAGTCGACCTTTTCTCTGGGGGGATGGAGTCAACGAGAGATCAGAAGAAATTGTTTACCGCAGACATGTCCTTAAAGGGAAACGCCCGAGGTGTCCCAGAGCAAGAGTTTTTCTTCTTCTGCGTACGCGGCTGATACCCCCGGCGGACACCCCCCTAAATATCAGACAAGTATAAATCCCATCCCCCCAAAAAAGGGGAGCCCGACTTTGTGGTAAACGTTTTTTTTTTTCCCGCCATTGGGCCCGTGACACCCATCTTGGGGGAAGGGAAATCTATTTAAAAGGGGACACCCCTAACAAGGAGAAAGGTTCCCTTCCTTCCGAAACGGGTTTGAGGGGATTTTACGTGTGGGGCAAGATTTTTACATGCGTTCACACAGGGAAACCCTCGGAAAAATGGGCCTCATTCGAAACCTTGGGGAAAGGAGTCAAAAAAATTTTAACCCCAAAGGGGAAAAAATTTTCCCCTGTACTGAAACGGCCTGGGGGAAAATTGGGAACCCGCAACCCGGGATTAGAGTCCGGCGCTCAAAAAACCCTGACTTTTCCCTAGCCCCCGAAAAAAGGGGGAAATTCCCCTGTGCAGGAACTTTCGGCTTGTAAAAGGGTCCCCCCTTTCTCCGGGGGCCGGAATACCTGTGGGGGAGTGCCAACTTGAACCGTTTGATCCGGGATTGCCTTTTTTGAATCTCTGCCAGGGGGTTTCCATACGGGGGTTTTTCCCCCCTTTGATTAACTTTGGGTTCTGACCCTTTTCCCAAATAGCCTTCAAATTTAGCTAAAAATCGGGTTTCCCGGGGGGAAACGCACCCCACAAAAAAATCTTGCACATTTGGAAAACCCCCATCACCAACTTTCGAAAAAAGGGGCCATTTGGCCTTTGGTGTTGTTTTGGGTTTTTGCCGTCCTTCTTTTCCCGAAGATACCAGACTTAAAACTCAAAGGAAGACCGCTGTGTTTTTTTTTCCGCAGGGGCTGGGCCCCCGGGTCGGGGCCCGGGAAAGGGACCCCCCACATGGGGAAAACCAGGGGGTTGGGGGGGGGGGCACAGGGAGAGGGGGGGGAGCTCAAACCTTGCATCGGCCCTTTTTCCCCGCTTCTCTGTCGCCCTCTTCTCGTTTGTACATAAAAACCCCCTTTTGTGACGCTTAAAACCGGGTTTGGGGGGTCCGGGAAAGGGGGACTCCCGGTGGGGGGGGTTGATGTCCAAACCCCCGGGGGACACTTCGGGGCAGTTTTTGAAAACTTTTTTCCCCCCCCCCCCCCCCCCCCCCCCCCCAAAATTTTTTGGCCTTGCCCTGACCAGTTCTCGGGAAACAGCAGCTTTTGGGGTGGGCAACTAGCGGCATTCTGTCTTTGGTGGCCAGCCCTTTTTGGCGGGGGGTTTTCAAAGGAGAGGGAAAGAGGGGGGGGGAAGCGGCCTTTTCCAAGCCCCTCAGGGGCGGGGTTTTTGGTCCTGCCCCTGAGAAAAAGGAAATTTCCTGCGGGACACGGGGGGGAAAAGGGGGGTTGGGTTTTTTTGGGCATGCCCTGCTTTGAAAAGTTCGGTTCACTGACATGGGGGAAGGGGGGTTAGAAACCACAGCATGGTAGCCCTCAGCGGGGTTGGTAAGGCAGCCCCTCCACTCCGAAACATTTTACGAGTCCCCCAAAACACAGAGCGGGTTTTGGGGGGAAAACCTGTTCCTAAACCCTCTGGGGCAATGTTCACAGCTTGGGAGAATGGGCCCCAGAATGAATTTGTCAACTGCCGTAAGTTCTGCCCCCTTTACCATATTGTGGGGGCCCGGGGGGGTTTTACCTGGCAAATGCTGAAAAAATCACTTTGCGTTTTTTTGGTGCTGATGGAAACCAAAATTTTGTCGCGGGCTCTATGGACGGGCCCATTTGTGCTGCATCATCTGCCGTCGGCACTGGGGGCGCAGTAAATCAGCAAACAAGAAGCCCGATGCCCTACCCTAAACCGGGGAAACACCTGCAGTTCCCTGGGGTTTGGGAACACCCACCGTCTGTTCTGTATCGGACTTTATACCACCCGGGCAGTCAGGGAAGGGAAACAATCGATGGCGGAAGACCACCTAAAAGGTGAGGGAAAGAAGAAACCTTTTTTTAAAAACGCTGTTGGCCACGGAAAAGGGCCCTTCCGCTCCCCCCATTATCCGGGTATTTTTCCCCACCATGCCGGGTCGTGGAACCGGGCGACGATCTAATGAACCGCTGGACGGGCCAAAATTTCCCCACACTTCACGCTGGGGCCCGTAAAAAAGGCCTTGTCAATCAAAAAAAGGGTCACAACCCAGCCACTCGGCGGCTTTTGGAAAATTTTTCCCGGGGGCGGGCGTGCTGAAAATTTATCATGTCCGCGGGTTCCACGTTCTGCACAAAAATCGCACGGGGGGCGGGTAGGAGACCCTGTCGAGGTGGGGGAAAAGGGCGGGGGAGCACACACGAGCCAAGGTCCCCCCCCAGCTTTTTGGAAAAGAAGAATGGCCAGTGATTGTCGGGGCTGGGTTTTTTTTTCTCTTTTTGATGTGGAGAATTTTTGGCATTCTTTAACGGGTGGGACCCTCCTTCATTCCAAAAGGGACGGAAGAGCGGTGTCATTTCCCTGTACCCAAGGCGGGGCCTCCAAAGGGGGTAAAATTTGGAAAGGGTTTTGCTTCGATCCTGGCACTTTCCGCAAAAGGGGTTTGATTCCCCTTTCCCTCCCTTCTTCTTCGGGGTTTTTTTTGGGGGGGGGGGTTATCAAGGTCTTGCCGGATCTCCACTTTGAGGGGTTGGGGGGGGTGTGGGGTGGCCTGGGCCGTTAAAGGGGCGGGAGGGGTTAGGACCGGGTTTTAAATTGTTCAGCCCACCTCCCCAAATCTCTTTTTTTCTGTTAGCAGCTAGGTCCCTTTCCCCTTTGAGAGGGGGGAGGACCCAAGACGGGGTCCATACCCACCTTCAGAGCGTCAAGAAAACGTTTTGGGTCATAACTGCCGTGTAGCCCGGGAAATTCATGGGCCTTTTTTGCAAAACCGGGCATCCGCTTTTCACGAAGTCCCCCCCCCCCCCCCCCCCCTTCACTTTTTTTTTTGGGCCGGGGGAAAGGCCTTCCTTAGCTTGGGGGGGGGGCATTCGGTTTGGGCTCACAGCTGGGGGGTCCTGACAGAAGTGGCTGCACTCCATCATGCTCATCAAACCAGCTTTTTTTCTACATTTCTGGTCTGGGGGTTTTTGGGGGCAGTATAGTGGCCAAAAACCTAAAGGCCCTCCCACGGGCTCTTAAAAGTTTGCTTTTGGTCTTCCTCTCGGGGGTTTTGGCCAGCCTCCTATTGGGCCCATCAAAAAAATTTTCTGCGATTTTAAAAAACCTTGACTTGAGTTTGGTTGGCCTCTTTGAACCCTGCTACCTTGTGGGTCCCCTTGGGCGGGGGCGGGGGTTTAAACTTTGACGGTTGGGGGCCAGGGATCAGGCCAAATTTTTTGGGGAAACCACACAGGGCCTTCGTCACTCCCAACGTTTCGCCAACTTTTCCCCCTTTTTGGGTAAGACATAATCAATCAGACCCAATGTTTGGGTTTTTTGGCATCCGCTTTTTGTGGCGGTAGGAGGGGGAACGATTTTTGGGGGATGACGGGGGTTTGGGAGTACCACATCTTAGGGGGCCAGAGGCCATTGCGGTTGCATTTGGGCCAAAAAACCGGGTCTCCCAATAACCCTTTTGCCCACATCTGGAAAAAGGGGGGGGGGGGGGGGGGGGGGGGGTGTCCCCACTCTGGCTTTGAATTCAAGAGAAATTTTTAACCTTCTAAGACGATGGGACTGCTCCCAGAGAGGGGCCAATTTTTGTAGATCTTGTCCTTGAGGGAAGGGGGGGTTTAGCCATTGGGGGGGGCGTACCGCTGTTTAGTTTTGGGGGCACTCTTTTGGGGTTCCAAGGGGAAAGGGCTGGGGGTCATCATCGATTTTTTTATCCCCCCGGGGAGCTTGAAAAAAGTTTTTCCGGGGTGAGAGGGATTGATGGAAAATTCCCTAGCCTGCCCCTCCCTTTTCAGGGGCGCTGCGTCCACCCAAAAAAAAATGTAATCCCCCCCCAATTTTTCGTAAACGGGCCCTTTGTCTGCTGGGCCATTTTTCCGGATTTCTGCTAGGCGACGTTTAGTGAGCAATTTCTTTGGCGCCCCAGGGGGGGGTTTTTGGGGGTTTGGCCCTGCCCTCCTTGACTTGCCCAAAAATTAATTTTGGCTTTTTTCCCATGCTGGGGTTAAGAAACCTTTTTTTTTTTCCTTTGTATTTCCCAAAACCACTGGGGGGACCCCCCGGCACCGCGGTTTGCTGGCCGGGGTTAAGGTGAAGCAGGCAATTTTAGGCCCTTTTTTTTTAAAACCCCCTTTCCTTTTGCTAGGGGGGTTTACAGTGCGGTCTTAAAAAAAGGGCTCCTAAAACACCCAGGGCTGCCAAACTCCACTTTTTCCCGGGGCCATAAAGCAACCACATCCCCGGGCCGCCGTGGGGCGGCCCTTTACGACAGCTCGATTGTTCCACACCTGTTTGCCCCCTTTCCCACTGGGCCCTTTCGCCACAGCCCGGGAGGGGCGCGGGGGGTTTTAAAGTCATGTCTTGCCCTTGACTTGGATTAGGTGGGGGAGAATTGCGGGGCGTCAGCCTCACTCCCCCCCCCCCCAAATCTTTCTGCGCCCAATTTGGAAAATAAAAAATCCTGATGGCGGGAGATAGACGGGGGGCAGTGGCTACCGGGGACGCTTTTGGGTCTTGACATGCCCGGTGGCTCCCCCAACCCGCGTTCTGGGAATCGCCGTTCCCCCCCGTTGAACCCAAGGGTGGTTTTCCCAAACGCGGGTCCGCCGAATTCACTTCCATAAAAGGGTTTAGACAACCCAAAGGGGTTGGGGGGGCCGGGGACCCTTCAACTTACCAGCGGGTTTGTGGTATGTTTGCAAATAGGGGAGAAAAGGGGGGGCGGGAACGCCCGGGTTCCCGGGAAACAAGTAAAAAGGACTGCCCACGCCGGGGGTATGGATCCCTTTGGGGATGGATGAAACTTACAAAATAGCAGGAAACATTAAAGAAAATTGAAAGAATGAAGTAAAAAAATTTGAGTGAAAAAAATTTTTGCCCGGGAGAAAACGGAAAATGACGGGAATGAAGTGCCACAAGCAGCTTTTCCGTGAAAAGGCGATGGCCTCACATTAAAGCCCAGGGATTTCACAGCTCTCCCCCTCCCCTCCTCTCCCCTTTTCCCTTTTCTCTCTTTTTCCCCTCGCTCTCTCTCTCTCTCCTCTCCACGCGCGCGCTCGCCACACCTCCCCCCCCCCCCCCCCCACACACACATGAAAAACACAGAAAGGCATCCCTTAAATGCTCACTTTCTTGGTCAAAACTCACCCCCGGCCTTTTCGATGTGTAAAGCCACCGGGGGTTTTCGCAGGGCAAACGGGGAGAGACGTGAGAAAACCAACCGCTTTTCATGAGGTGGGAACAGTTTAACCTCATACATCTTCGCAGGGCCGGATTTTCCCGTTCCTTTAAAAACATTTCATCCGGGGGAACCCGGGTTTCCTTCGTCGTTTTTGGCCAAACAAAGCCATGGGGCCTCCATCACAACAGAAACCCCCAAAGTTTTCATCTTCACTGACGCGGCCAACACTTTCTCATGAGGAAGGGTAAGGTAAGGAAATGTTGCTTATAACCCCCCCCGACCCCCAAAAGGCCATATCGGGGGCATACCCGCAATGAAGTCAACCGCAAGGATTAAAAAAACAAACAAAAACAAACTCGTTCATACCACTTTTAAAAAACAAAACCCTTCTTTAAAAACCCCCCGGGAAATCTTTTTAAGAAATCTTTCCGCGGAAAAAACTTAAAATCAGATAAAAAAATTTTATAATCTTCCTTCAAAAATTTTTAAAAAGCCCTCGGGTTGCGAAAATTTCTAAACAAGTTTTTCCCAGGGGTCTGCGTAAAGTTTTGGGGGGGACCACACATGCAAATCCCAACACCAAAGGGAAAAAATTTTTCACTGGGAGGGGAAAAGACAGGGGAATGAAACCCCCAAAGCTTCTTAAACCTTCTAAAAGATAATACTTGGTATAAAAAAAGGGGCCTTTTAGAAAACCACAAAACTGTCGGTTTCGGAGGGGCTTTTCTCAAAATTTTTAAATGTTTTGGGTTGGGGGCGCGCTTCTCATCACACTTTTTATTTTCGGGGACGGGCTCAAACAGAGCGGGGGAGAGGGGGGGATTGTAAACTCTGCAAAAAATTTTTTCTTTTTTTCATTTTGGCAAAACTTCTTTCATTTGCAGACATTTAAACCCATGAACACTACCAAAGCAAACAAACAACAAGAAAATGAAAAACCATGAACGTTTAAAATTTAGGGTTGGGGCCCCCCCTCCCTGCCCCCATTTTCCACCCCCCCCCTCAAAACCCCCCCCCCCCCCCCCCCACAAAACACACACACCCCCCCTCTATAGAACGCTTCTGCACGGGGAATTTTCCCCCGCCTTCCCTATATAGTTTACAGGGGGGGGTTCCTAAGTAAGACCTTTTTCTGTAATAAATAAACCCGGGGCTTACTGGGCCCCTTTCCACCCCCACAAGGGAAAATTTTGTTCCTGCGGGAAGACAAATTACGGTTGGGGATTCATTCGGGGTGTCGCGGGCCCTTCCTTTTTGGGGCATTTTTCATTAAAGTTGGGCCGGGGAGCCCAATCCCTTATCAACTGGGGGTCCCTTTTAAATCAGGGAGAAAGTTCCCCTTGGATATAAACCCCGGGACTGGGACTACACTCGGAACATTTGGGTTGCGTCTGCCCCGAGCCCCCAAAAATCTAAACCCCCCGGTCCCCTTTAAAAGGGGTAGGTAAAGGGCCCGTTGTTGGGATTGGGAATGGCCTGTGGCTTTTTTTACTTAAAAAACCCCTGCTTAGGGGGGAGGGGGCCGTGGAAATTTTTAACATAAACTTTCGTTTTTAATTTTGTATGGCCGTAAAAAATTTTTTACAAAACTTTCGGGGAATTTTGAAAGGCCTGAAAGCTTTTTTATTTAAACACCCACTTTTCTTTTTGCGGCCTGAAGCTTTGGGGTTTTTTTTCGGGGGGTTTTTTTTTTTTTTTTTTTTTTTTTTTGGGGGGGGGGGGGGTCTAAAAAAACCGGCACCATTTGGGAGGCCTGGACAAAATTTTTTACTTCAACACCCGGAAATTCATTTCGTAGGGGGCCTTTAGCCATTTTTAACTTCAACATCCTGCATCATTTCGTATGGGGGGGAGTATTTTTAACTTCAACACCTGGGGCCCCTTTTTAGGCCCCGTAGCATTTTTTTTCCCAAAACCACCGCACCATTTCGTATGGCCTGTATTTTTTTTTTATTTCAACATCCGGAAACCATTTCGGGGCCCGGGGTAGAAATTTTTTACTTAAAAACCTGCCCCCATTTCGGGGGGCCCTGTAAAACTTTTTTTTTTACCCAACCCTCCCAACCAAATTTCGTAGGGGCCTGTAGAAATTTTTCTTCAAAAGCCGGCACCCTTTTCGTAGGGCCTTTTAAGCACTTTTTTTATTTAAACATCCGGAAACCCTTTTTCGTAGGGCCTGTAGCACATTTTTTACTTTCAACATCCTGCCCCTTTTCGAAAGGCCTTGGGTTTTTAACTTTAAAACACTCCGGGGGAGGGGGGAGGGCCGCAGCTTTTTTTGATTTCAACTTTTGGTGCATCTTGTATGGCGACTTTTTTTTTTCAAAAACCCATTTTTTTTGGAAATTCCCTAAAGCCAATTTAACTCGAACACCGGCATTTTTTTTTGGAATAGCTTGTACCGCTTTTTTTTTTTTTTTAAAAACCCTTGAAATTGTTTTAAGGCCCGAAACATTTTTTTACTTCAACAGCCCCATGTTTTTGGTATGGGCCTGTAGCATTTTTAATTTTAAAAAAACCCATTTTATTTTGTATGGCCTGAACTTTTTTTTAACTTTAAAAAACCCAAATTTATTGGGGGGGCCCTTTAGCTTTTGTTTATTTCCCAACATCCTACTTTCCTTTACTTAAACAAAACGGGGTTATTTTTTTAAAAATCCCCCCTTTATTGGGTATGGCCTTAGCTTTTTTTACTAAAAACTTCTGTTTTTTTAAAGGGATAGCCTGTGGCATTTTTTTCTTTGCAGGGGCCTGTAGCACAATGTTTTGTTTCAAAAACTTTGGTTTTTTCTTTAAAAGGGCCCCGCGGGGCATTTTTTCGAAACATTCGGCTTTTATTTTTTATGGTGGGTTTAGCTTTTTTTCCCTTAAACCCACCTTTCGTTATTTTGTATGGGGGGCATTTTTTATTTAAAACATCGTGTGTTTTTTTGTTTTGCAGGTACTTTTTCCCTCCTTCAAAACCGGGCATTTTTTTTGAAAGTTAAACGGGACTTAATCCAAAACTCCCATGAAATACTTCCGACCAACACAAAACGGGAAAAATTTTGAAAATTAAAACAGACCACGGAATTTTAAAGGGAATGGATTTTTTTTGGGATGCTTTTGGGTAGAGGTAATTTTTGGGAGACAAACCCCCTTTGCGCGCCCCAGACTTCAGCTACTTTTGATTCCGAAAAAAAAATCAAAAGGGGGGGTTTCAAGGGAATACCTAAAAGTCGCTGATGGGTGGGCGCATGAAATACCTCTAAAAACAACAGTATCCTCAAAAAAATCTCCTTTAAAATTTCCAAATCCAAAAGGCCTCTTTTAATTTTAAAATTATTCCCGTCTCTGTTGGGTCAGACAAAAGGCCAGGGGGAGATTTTGGGGGATCACATTTTTAATTTCCTTAATACTAAAAGGCCTCGAAAGGAAATCACCCAAAAAAATGGAAATTTCCCTTTGGGCTACAAAGATGTCCCCCACACAGTTTTTAAAAAAACCTTTTTGGGGTTTTTAAAAAACCAAACCGTTTCCATCCCATTTTTTTTTAATTTGCCGGGTGGGGATTCATAAAACGGGCCTTTTAAAGGAGGTTTCCCTTTTGGGGGAAACACCCCCGGGTTTAAATGCGCAAAGTACACAGCCCCGATTGCGGGAACCGAAAAACGGGATAGTCTTTTCCACCAAACAACACACATTTTTCATCAAACCCGAAAAGGGTGTTTTTTTTCCCACAGGGAAAAAGGGCTTTTTTGAAACCTGAAAAAAAGTGGCTTTCCCATTTCGAAAGGGGGGGAGTCTTTTTCAAATACTCCCAAAAGGAAGGGAACCAACAACTCTCTTTTTTTAAAAACAAGGAAAGACTAAAGGCTGAAAGGAGCCCCCGGGTTTTTTTTTTAAAAAGAGAGCTATATACAATTACCAAGACCTTTGGGGGTTTTTAACCCCCAAAACCCAGTAAGACTTTTGGAGAGCGGGGCCCCCCGGGGGCCCAAGAAAAAGGCAAGAAACAAAAAGGGCGAGTGGGTTTTTCAGAAACGGACTGTTTTTGCATCGGGCCACTTTGCAAACATATCAAGGAATGTACTCCCATGTTTTCACATTATTTTAAAGGGGTATGCTTTTTGGGAACACATCCGGAAAAATTTTACAGACTATGGAAAGTTAACCTACGTTTGGGGGCGTTTCAGGACAAGGTTCTGAAACCACATTTCCCGCTGGGTTTGACTGACAACCTAGTACCGCAGCATACATTTCGGGCCCAAAAATTTGCCAAAATCACTTTCCTACAAGGGGGATTTCTTTTCTGCACACTTTTCGGGCCAGTTTTTTTTTGTAGGAAATTGTGGGATTTAGGGGTGCTTTTTTCTCCTTTAATCCATTTTTAAGGGGCCAACAAAATTTTTTGGGAAAAACCCGAAAAAAAAAAATTTTTTTGGGGCCGAAAAATTCCAGACAAGCGGGTTTTAAACCCCCGGCTTTTGGATAAAGGGAACTGCCTGGGGTTGCGGGGGGTGAAAAAGGGTGGCGCGCCCCCTGTGGGGGCTGCACCGGTTTCACTGGGGGGGGCAGAAAAGAAATTTTGGAAAAACCCGCGAACCCCCAAGGTTGTGGCGCCACTTTGGGTTCCCCAAAATTTAAATCCCCCTCGCACTTTCCCCTAGATCTTCTGCAGCACCCCCACCGGATGCTAAAAAGGGGGAAAAAAGCATACCCGAAAAACCCCAAAGGGAGGGGAAAAAAAGCATAAATTGACAGCTTCGGACCTGGCCGTTAAAAATTTTCCGCCGCATTTGGAATTTTCAACCGGGAAAGGGAAAAAGGGGTTCATTATCGGAAAGGGCCCTTTGAGTTTTGGGAAAAAAATGCGGGACCTGCTCATTAAGTTTGCACTTTTCCAGTTTTTTGAGGGCGGACTCCGGCAGGGGGCCTGTTCTGCTTCCCTGGAATGGGGCGCTGCACTGATCCAATTTTCCTTAAAAAAAAAACCCAAATTTGGAAATGCGATGTCATTAAAAGCACGAATGACGGGGGCCCAAAAACGTTTTATAAAACCCTGACGGGGGGGGGGGAAGGGGGCAAACTTTAAACCCGGGACATTTTTGGGTTTTTCCAGCTTTCCCAAAAATGACGGCAAAGCAAGTAAAATAGCTTTTAAATTCCAAAAGTTAATGAAAAAGCCCCTTTCCATGCGGCAACCAACTCCCCCTGAAGCGGTATCCACCCCTTTTCACCCCCCCCAGCCTGTCCCATTTAATTATTGGGGGGACAACTAATCTTGTTCAGTACTCCCAAATTTTCATTTCTGTATCAGAAAACATTGACAACCCCCAAATTACTTTTCTCCTTCCCTCTCTTTAGACAACGGCATGATTTGGGCCCAAAGTCACCCTGCCCCCCAAACAAACCCTTTTTTTCTTTCCAAGCTCCGGGAAAGACGGTCCATACTTGACAGCAGCAAAGCTAGAAAACGTTTTTTTCCTACAACCCCCCAGGTTTGGGGTTTTTTTTCCTCAGCAAGAAGCCTTTGACAACAGACAGTAGCGAAAACCCCCTTTTCAGCCCCTAAGACCCAAATTTCAGGGAAAGACAAATCTATAAAGGCCCCAAAAGGGTACAAAACCTTTTTTGTGGGCGAAAAACCCCAACGGGTTGGGTGAATGATAAATCCTAATTTTTGAAACAAATTTAGTGGGGCCCGTAAAATTCCTAATGCAGTTGCTGTCGGGGAAACCGCCAAAAACAGGGAAACATCCAAAAACGCCATACATACATGACCTTTCATTATAAGGGAAAGGGATAGCCAAGGGCTCAACGCCTTTTTGAACAACCAGGGACTAAGATAGGCCATTGAGTAAAGCATTAAATTCCCAAAAGGTTTTATCCCTCCCTTTAAATTTTGAGCTGTTTTTGTGCTGGTTTATGATGCTACCTATAAAAGGCCCTCCTTCCCGACAAACAACCTTGAGTTAACAAAGTCAGGGCTGGGTCCCAAAAATCCCCTTTTTTTAAAAAGGATAACTGACTTCTAAAATTTCACAGGTATTAAAACTGCAAAATCCAACTTTCTTTTCCCCGGTAAAAAAATGGAGAATTTTCCCACCAGGGCAATGCTCACAAGGGGACATTACTTTCTTAGCTATCTACTTTTGAACTTTTGAATCAATGATTTGCACCTTTCTGGATTAAAGTGGAAAATTTGGTTTTGTGCAAGAAACCTGGATAAAAAGTCAAAAAGGAAAAGCAAATCAACCTTTAAACCCCCGCCTTTAGGGGTAAAAACTCTGGGTCCCGAAAATGATTTTTAAAACCGTGCGTTTTCAAACTGTCTTTTAAACTTTCCCCCCATAAACTCAAAGTTTTTTGAGGGTTTTTTAAAAGGGAAACCAAAAATTTTTAACCCTCTTTTATTTTTGGGGGCGGGGGGGGCTGAGGGCCCTGGGTTTTTGCGAAACCCCAAAGCGTCTTTTTTTTGGGGGGGCCGGGGGGCCCAAAAAATTTACACCCGGGACGACCCGACTCAGATATAAGAACCGCCCCCCCCTTTTCCCTGAAGATAGCCCCATTTCCCCGGGGGTCGCGCTCATGGGGCCCACACGGGGCTGATCATCAAATTGTCCACAATAGTAGCGGGCAAATTTTCCCCCGGTAAATCTGCGCTCATTTGGCCCACCTGGGGCTTTAAGCACAACCCGGGGGACTATAAAAGGGCAATTTTTCCCGCGGGATCCCGCGCCATGGCCGCCCCTGGAAACCGATGCGTCAACTTTTTCCACGACCCGTATGGGCAAATTTCCCTGGGATCTGCAAACCCTGGCCACACCGGGGGCGAAACACAGTCTCGTGCACGGCTTCCCGTGTCGGACAAACGGGCCCCAAACAAATGGGCCCGGGATTATTACCGATTCAGCACAGAAACCGCGAAAAAATGCGTGTTTCCCTGTGGTCAGGGCCCCGGGGTTTTGGGGGGCAAAAGGGAAAACTCCCCGCAAAAAAGTGACCCAAAAAAGCCACCATTTGGGACAATGCAAACGGGTTCAGGGGTTTGGGCCCCTGAACGGGGCAAGCCGGGTACAAATAACCGTTCAGGGGCCCCACGAAAAGCATTTGCCGCCTTTAAGACTGCTCCCTGAACATGTTGCACTTCAAGGGCACTTTTGATGGCCTCAGCGGTAATTTCGGGCCATAAGGTTTGTTAAAATTTAACGACAATTTCTGACAAATTTTCCGGGCTGTTGTAGGGTTCAATTCTTCTTCGGGAGATCCGGGCAAGGGTTTTTTTGTGAACCAACCAAATTTAAAAATTTTTTAAACCCGTTCCCCTCTCACTTCTTTCTTAACCTAAGTTTTACACGAGGGAGGACTTTGTACGACTTTTTTGCCCAAATTTTTTTTAAAAAATTTACTGTCTGGGGCAGGCCCCCCGACAAAAAAGCCCCAAGCCGGGGAAAAGCCCAAAAAATGCGACCGGGGGAGACTTTTCCACTTCCCCCCCCTTTTCCCCCTTTTTTCACAGGGGCCCGGGGGCCGCCCCCTCACAAAGTTTGTTGACTGAAAAAACACCAGCTTCAACTCCCACCAAAAGAGACCAAACCGGGGCCAATGAGACTAGTAGGACAGCAGTCAATTTAGCCAACAAAGGCCAACTCAGTCCTACTTTGGGGGCACTTTGATGGCGTCACAAAAAAAAAAAAACCCCGCTATTTAAAAAGAATAGGGGGGAAACGAAAGCCCATTTGGCACGAAACCAAAAAGGAAAAAGACTAACCAACAAGGTGAAAAACAAACCGGGGCCCCCATCGACCAAGTAGGACCCAACCACCGCGCTGCGTGCAAACGAGGTTTGTGGGCCCCGGGGTTGTTCAGAAAGCTTTATCAAGTCGCACGAAAATGCTTTTGGGGGAAAACTTTTGAGAGCGTTGCGACTGGGGCCCCGACTTTTTTTGGAAAAAACCGAACGAAAAAAAGAACCAAAACCAACGAGTCCCAGTTGGGAAAACCCACTTTTAGAGACCGGGGGCTTTGCCATTTTTTGGGGCAAAAAGGCAAAATCCCACGAAGTCGCAAGAAGGCTTACCTTACCAATTTCAAAGGTTTTGGCCGAAACCCCCACCTTCAGCGGATAAATTTCCCTTTAGCAAGGTTTAGTTTGTCTCTGACTAGGCAGCCTTTTTAACGGGGACACAAACTTTGAATTTTTTTCCCTAAAAACTTTCCCGTTCACCATCTTCTCCAGCTCCAAAATACACTGTTGTGGGGGCCGTTCTGACTCGAATTCCCTTTTCAAAAAACTCCGCCCTTTGTCAGGGGCACACACCACTTATCTGGAAGTTTTTCCCCATAGCCTAAGTAGTTTCCCCCTTGGGGCTCAAAATTTTTTTCCAGCTCGCATCTAGAAACCTTTTTGTCAGGGTTTTAAATGACTGGGGCGGGGGGGAAAAACCCCCGCTTTTCTGTTTGGGGCCCGAAGACCCCCACATGGCCGGAAAAGCCGGGGCCCCTGGCTTCTCAAAAAATTTTAGGGTCTGAAAGAGCCGAGCACAAAGGGTCTAGACACGGGTGTCGATCAGAAAACCGACCAGGGCCCAAAATGATTTAAAAATTGGAATTTTGACAAAGGGTTTTTGGAAATTTTTAAAGGGATTATGAAATCATTACACCTGAAAAAAAAAGGGGAAGGTTAAAAGGGAAAATTTTTCCTGCTAGTATCTTCACTTTTTAAAAACCCCTTTCACAAAATTTCCCCTCTGGGACCGTGTTTTGGGAAAAAAACTGGGGCGCCACCGGTTTCATCCCCACCAAATATACGTCTGACCAATTTAGCAGACGAGGAACAATTTTAAGGGGAAACATTTTTTAATTCAATTTTCGGGTTTTTTGGGGGACAGGGAGCAATTTTTACTTCAACAATTTTACTTTTTTTTCTCTCTTTAAAAAATTTTTTTTTCCCCGGGGGGGGCCCAAAAAAAAATTTCCCCCCTAGAAAAAAAAATTGTAAACTTTAAAACCCTGATCCCCGCTTTTTTCCCCCCCTGACCTTTAAAAAAGAAAAATAATGTCCAGATTTCACAAAGAAACCGAATTTGGGGTGCAGGTTTTTCTTTGGGGGACCGGGTTTTTTGGATTTTCAAGGCGGGGGCCCCCCTTTTGCTGAGGGTTTTTCCCCCCCACCCCGCCCTTTCCTTTTCCCATCAAACCGGGGGGGGCCAGGCTGAAAGTATTGTAGTTTCTAAAAAAGAGGGCCCCCGCAAATGCGCGTGATTTTCATGTATTATTGTTTCCCGCAAATCGGGAACGGGCTTCATGCCCCCTTTGGACTGTAAGAAATTTAAAAATCTCCCCCGGGCCCTTCGGGTTTTTTAAAGTGTGGGGGAGGTTTTTCTTAAAAAGGGTTTTTTTTTTAATTTTAAATGGAAAATTTTTTGCTGTCAATTTTGTATTTCAAACTTGGGATCCGTTGAAAGCGGTGCACACGAGAGCTGCTCTGTTCCCTCCCCTTGGGTCGCCCGATTGGGCCCCATTCCCCCTGCACAGCCACTTTCAGTCTTGACAAAGGATTCAGGATAAACATGTCAAAGGGCAAGGGCACATATAAACACTGAGGTTAATTAAATTTTTGCAAAAAACTTTTTAACGTTGAATAAGTAAAGGGTTTTTGTCGAAACCCCGGGAAATGGAACCCAAAAAAATTTAATTTTGAAAAACATCCCGCGTTTGGCGCCCATAACATTAAATTTTTGGGGTTTTTTTTCTACTAAGTATTTTTCCTAAGCCTTCAGTCAATAAACATTGCATCAGTACAAAAAAGTAAAATTTTTTGTTAATAAGGCTTTTAAAAAAAAAAAAAAGGGGTAAAAAACAAATTTCCACAGCAGTTGTGTAAACTTTCTCCCTTACTAAAAACATTTCCCCCCGATTTCCCCCAAGGGGTTTGACAAAGGGCCCTCAGGAGGGGATTGGGAGGCGGGAAAACTGGGACAAATCTTACAACGTTTTAAAGACCTGCCGGGAAAAACGGGGGCAAACGAATCACAAAACAAACCCTTTCGCGTTTTGACCTCAGGTTTCTTCAGGGGAAGATAAAGTTATCTTACTTTCCCCCGGGTCGCAACACTCTTAAAGGGATTTTTCCGAGTTAAAACCAATCCATGCACCGGGCGTTTTCCCCTATCCCCCTCGGCCCCCCTCCTTCGCCTCCTCGCACTTTCCTTGGGAAAATGGTTTTGTTGGGAAGTCCGTTGTCTTGATACAGCCAAGGGCCCTCTATTTTCCCTTTTTTCCTTCACTAAAAGGGCAACAAGGGCCCTTTTAAACTCTGGTCTGGACCTCCAATTGGTAATGTGGTCTTTTTGGGGGACCCCCCAAAACCATCAACACTGGACCTCCAAGTTGGTAAAGGGTTCTTTGTGTGAGCCCCCAAGTCATCATCAACTGGGGCCTCCAATTTTTTAAAGTGGGCTTTGTGTGAAGGGCGCAAAGTAACATCAATTGGGCCCCAAGTTGGGGAATGTGGTCTTTTTTTTGGGGAAAGCCAAAGCAACATCACTGACCCCCAAGTTGGGAAGGGGGTCTTTGTTGAGACGGCCAAGTCACATCAAGGCAAACACTACACACGTCTTTCCCCCCCTCTTTGGTTTATCTCACAAAAGGGGGCCCCTTGGACGGAATAAAAATTCCCCCACTTCCCCCCAAAAAGGGGTTGGGCCCAGGGGGGGTTTTTTTCAAATGGGTTTTGGGGCGTGGCCAGTCCAAACCAGTGGGTGTCCCCCGCCAACCAGGGGGTTCTTTCAAAAGCTGCGAACAGCAAAGAAAG
>JAFLJL010015899.1:7500-13540 GCA_018398815.1 Conus ventricosus | reverse complement strand
TTCCTTGTTCCAATTCATTGTCTGTTGATTACAAGCACATGATGTAGTTCCATCCATTAAAGACATAATTCAATCCTTCACAGAATTCCGATCTGTTGAATGGTCATTGAATAGAGAGAGAGAGAGAGAGAGAGAGAGAGAGAGAGAGAGAGAGAGTCACAGCATACACAGAGAGTATACTATATATATATTAGTAAGAAAATGCACCAAACGCAGTGTGGCATATTAATCAAAATTCACTTCATCCCTCAAAGCCCATCCACTGAAGCACCCTACATTCACCAGGTCATGCATCCAATCATTTGACAACACTCCCTTATCTTTACAAACATCATCAGAATGGACACACTTGCTTTTCCAGCACTTTGCCTTTTGTTCTTTCACAAAATTCCCTCGTCTCCATGAACATTATCAGAATGGACACATCTGTTTTTTCAGCAGTTCATGCATTCAGTTCAGTCCTTTCACCAAACTCCCCTTTTCTTTCTTCGCATGAACAGAATGGCCGCACCTAATTTCCCAGCAGTTTCCATACATGTAGTTTCTTTCACAAAGCTCCCATTTCCTTCCAAACATGATCATAATGGACATAGCAGTTTTCTCAACAGATAGTTCTGAATTTATCCCCAATGTTTCACTCATGGGTCTGTCACCTGAATTTATCCCCAATGTTTCACTCATGTGGTCTGTCACCTCAAGTAATGCAATCTGATAACAAGTACCTGTAAACTACCAAATGACCTGTACAATTCTCCCATTTCACTAGTAGATATTTCTTGCAACCACAACAGTCCCTGCAATCCCACCGAATCCACTGTGTGTGAACACTGACCTTCAGTCAGCTGTCCCTGAAGACACATTTCCCTCTGTCCTGTTCACTGTTGAAACTCAAATCAGTATTAACCCAAATTTGATGGGATATGCGTACCATGCAAAGATGCAGGTGATGAAATACGGCATGCTGGGTGCTCAAACACCAGGAAAAGCACAGGCAAGTTTCCCATGAATTTCTTATGAAAATGAGATGCGAGACTTGTTTACAAGTCATAACACTTTATATCCCTGGAGCGGCGATGAATTCAAGATTTTAATGTACATTTTGATGAGTGGGCCAGGTTCCAATTTAACAGAATTTGACTTGGACAATTTTCACAATGAAACCAGACCAGTCACTGCAAATGGCCAAGATCGAAGCTGTCGAGCAGTGACAGCACCAGATACATGCTTAACCTTTGCGGCACAGCTGCAACTTTTACTTTCCTAAAGGCAGAAAAATGGCTGAATGGCGTGACATGTGGTTTTGTGTTCAAAACGCAATATACTTGGAAAGAAGCAAGGTTTCATTCAAAAAGATGTAAAACATGCAGAATAAATAAAGAAAACCACGAATTACTCCACTTTGGGCAGTAAACCTCAACATCGAACAGTGTTTTGCTGACTCCAACGAACTGATCACGATCGTCGTCGAAATCGTATCCATACCAGTCACTCAATCCGATGTGTGCAATGCTAACATCACTCCTCGATCTAGCTGCTTGAACTTCACGAATTCAATATCTTCCGCACGAAACCCAAAAAAACCCCCACTCCGGAATCTGTGAACGGATCCATCTTGAAAATCGCCAATTTTCTCTCGCACCACAGGTTGAAATTTGCTTGTTTACAACTCGATGCAAGCCACAAGTGAAAGAAAGTGGACAGGAAGTGGCGGAAGTCTCGTGGCTTCAATGAACGAGATTTGGCGCGAGATTTACGGAAACTTCCATGTATGGAATTACGAAGATGGCCGAACATTAGCAGACGCTTTCGGACGTTTTGCCCATCGGCATGAACGGACGCTTTCGGCCGCTGTGCCCAGCAAAGGTTAAAGAGAACATTTTTTTTCAAAGATCAAAGACAGCACCATTCTGAATGCATTCGACATAAATAGCTCTATTTGCTTTAAAATCTAATTGATACCGAAGTCACAGAAGTGTTTCAAATGACATTTGCACAGAAATGTTCATTTTTGTATTAAAAAAAACAACAACAAAACTGGGAGATCTACATCAAAGAAGCCGACATGATTGAGCTGAAAATCACAGATCAGCTACCAAAGTTCAAAGTAGAGGTGAATCTACATCATTCGAAAGTGAAATTAGGAATAAAGATTTATCAGAAAACATATAAAAAGAGAGATTACTGTGTTCGAACAAATATATCAGTTGGAAATTTGACAAATGTCTGACAAATATAACAATGATTTGGTTGAGTTTTTGAATCACAGGTCGAGGTGCTGGTCTCGATTTTAAAGAATGATATGTCCGACTATTGCACTGAATCTCAAAAATATTTTGATACGTCAAGTAAGCAATACATATAACTATATAAAAAGACTTTCATTCAATTTCTATTTGATTTAAAGGGCTGTATTTAACAGTTTTCACTGGTTGTTTTCAAATTAATCAGAATGAAAAATGGCAAGTACACTAAGCAAACCTGTGGCAACATCACCTGATGGACTGATTTTAGTGCCCCGTTATTTCAATTCTGGTGTCAATAACATTCATGTTTGTAAATGATTGCCATTTCATTGACTTCCAATTTTTTCCTTTTTTAAATGTTATTTTTTGTTGTCTTTTACCAAGTTCAGCTCTGATACTTTGTAAAGCCATATGATAAGGAGACCCTGGTACACACCTGATACACATACTTGTACAAACATTGCATTTTTTGTGTCCAGCTCATTTTACATAATCAAACCCAATTTCAATACTTGATTTTGGATCAAACAGAATTTTCTTTGTAACATAAGCAAAGTGATTAATTTGCATATTGGCAGCACATGTCATGCATTGAAAAAAAAAAATCAGTCCTTAACACAGAAAATGGTAATTTTCCAGAACAGTGTTATCTTTATAAGTCCATTTCGACTTTCATTGTAATGATCATTTTGTACGATTGTTAAATCATTAGTATGATCTCACAGAAAAATTATGTCTTCTTCATATCAAATCTAATTCTTACCCATTCCTAAAAGAGCAAAGCACCCAAAGAACATTTTTTTACTGGACCCTGAGAACCTTGCCAGGCTCACATCCCCCAGTTCTCGCTATGAAAATCTGACCGACTGCTTTGGAGCCGACACAGTGACAGTAGCCAAGTTAACACACTGCAGGGTCAAATATGGATTAAATTTCACTGCTTTCACAAACAGAAATGGATTTGAACTGAACCAATCGGCCAGAAAAAGGCATCTGAAGCAGCCTGCAAAGGAAGTCAATGTGCTGAAATTGGCATTACGTCCCTTGGTTCCATGGTCAAACTGGCCTGAAGTACTTAGTCTCAACTTTTCCCCTTCTTAATTTTATTTTTCACCCTTTTGTACAGTTTTGGTTTAACTTACAAAAATCTTTAAAAGATTTCTTTTTAACTCAAGCTGTAAGTTTTGGCTTAACTTACAAAAATCTTTATAAATTAAAAAAAAAAAACAACTAAAACATGTTCTTTTTATGGACTTTCAAAGGCTCTGACCTATTCAACTTATTTATATTTTACTTTTTAGGGACTCTCAAAAACCTCTAACAGGGAACTTCCCCAGACCAGGCTTTTAAGGGATTTTCAACCTATATCCAAAACCTACTCCACCTGTGCACAGGATAAAAATCAGCTGTGGATATAACCTTCAGACTGCAGTTATCTACAGTTCTCTATTAACAACAGACTGGCTGTGGATATAACCTTCAGACTGCAGTCATCTACAGTTCTCTATTAACAATAGACTGGCTGTGGATACAACCTTCAGACTGCAGTTATCTACAGTTCTCTATTAACAATAGACTGGCTGTGGATATAACCTTCAGACTGCAGTTATCTACAGTCTCTATTAACAATAGACTGGCTGTGGATATTTAACCTTCAGACTGCAGTTATCTACAGTTCTCTATCAATAGACTGGCTGTGGATATAGCCTTCAGACTGCAGTTATCTACAGTTCTCTACAATAGACTGGCTGTGGATATAACCTTCAGACTGCAGTTATCTACAGTTCTCTATTAAAACAGACTGAGTTGAGGAATCAACCGGTGGGAATAACTACTTTCTTACAAAGCAATACTTAAAAATCAATGTGTGGGTGGGGATTAAGATGTAGCATGTTTGCAGCATGCTGCTAGTATACCGCAGTGAAGGACACCTACTGGGGTACCGCTAGCTGGTGGTATGCAGCACAGGGCCCACCATTGGAAATTGCTCTAAAAATTTGATCATGACAGACAACATGGATCCATCACATATATATACACACATTAGATCTGTCCCTAAACTAAGAAAGGATTACCAAACTGAGCCACCCAAGTCACATTCCATCTTCCTTAATCACATGACATGAAACAGTGTCCTACGATGGGTGTGCGCGATTTCACTGATAAATCAAACTAATCTAAATAAATCAATGTTTAGCCTAATTGTAAAATGTTTAGTATGATCACTATATATAGCTAACTGCTCGTAACAAATCTCTTTTTCGGTCCAACACACACACACGCCACACACACACACACACACACACCCCACACACACACACGCACGCACGCACGCACGAAAGCACGCACGCACGCAGCACGCACGCACAAAACACACACACACGCATGCCACGCAGCATACACACGCTATTTCCCTAACTCTGTCTAAAATCACTTTATGTAAAATTAGACTTTAAACGGGAAGAACGAATGAACGAAATCTAACTAAGGAGAGACTGCCAATCCTGTACTAGAGAGTTCAACAGGGCTTGCATCCAGAGATGGCGAGGGCAAAAAGATATCGTCCCCTGCTCAGACTCCAGAACAGCTGTGATCACTCCGAGGAGGAGCAGGAGATACACTGTTACTGTTATCTGAGAGTGTAGTGATACACGTACTCTGAGAAGTGTAGAGATAAAACTGTTACTCTGAGAGTGTAAGAGATACACTGTTAACTCTGAGAGTGTAGTGATTTCACTGTTACTCTGAGAGTGTAGTGATACACTGGGTTACTCTGAGACTGTAGTGAATAAAACTGTTACTCTGAGAGTGTGTGATACACTGTTACTCTGAACTGTAGTGATACACTGTTACACGAGACTGTAGTGATACACTGTTACTCTGAGAGTGTAACTTGATACCTGTTACTCTGAGTGTAGAGATACACTGTTACTCTGAGGAGTGTAGAGATACACTGTTACTCTGAGGGGTGTAGACTTGATACACTGTTACTCTGAGAGTGTAGACTTGATACACTGTTACTCTGAGAGTGTAGAATTGATACACTGTTACTCTGAGAGTGTAGAGAACATGTTTACTCTGAGAGTGTAGTGATACACTGTTACTCTGAGAGTGTAGTGATACATGTTACTCTGAGAGTGTAGAGATACACTGTTTTCTCTGAGAGTGTAGTGATACACTGTTACTCTGAGACTGTAGTGATACACTGTTATCTGAGAGTGTAGACTTGATACACTGTTATCTGAGAGTGTAGACTTGATAAACTGTTACTCTGAGAGTGTAGTGATACACTGTTACTCTGAGAGTGTAGTGATACCCCTGTTACTCTGAGAGTGTAGACTTGATACACTGTTACTCTGAGAGTGTAGTGATACACTGTTACTCTGAGAGTGTAGAGATACACTGTTACTCTGAGAGTGTAGTGATACACTGTTACTCGAAGTGTAGTGATACACTGTTACTCTGAGAGGTAGATTGATCACTGTTACTCTGAGAGTGTAGTGATACACTGTTACTCTGAGAGTGTAGTGAAACACTGTTACTCTGAGAGTGTAGTGATACATGTTACTCTGAGACTGTAGTGATGGGGTGATACAGGCCTGAGGATGATGACGGAAAGGTCTATCCTGCTCCAAAATGATGGAAAATGTTTTGCTAAATGTGACAATACACAGCCAAGTGTCAATTTTAAACAGATGTAACTCACTCATGGTGGTGAGGAGAGGTTTTTACTTTTCTCTCCCCCCCCCCCCCCCCCCCCCCCCCTCCCCCCTCCCCTCTTCCCCCATGTATCAAAT
>JAFLJL010015899.1:0-5000 GCA_018398815.1 Conus ventricosus | reverse complement strand
CATATAATGTATACATATATATGCTGTCCTCCTTTCCCCATTCCTACAATTCCATATAATGTATACATATATATGCTGTCCTCCTTTCCCCATTCCTACAATTCCATATAATGTATACATATATATATGCTGTCCTCCTTTCCCCATTCCTACAATTCCATATAATGTATACATATATATGCTGTCCTCCTTTCCCATTCCTACAATTCCATATAATGTATACATATATATGCTGTCCTCCTTTCCCCATTCCTACAATTCCATATAATGTATACATATATATGCTGTCCTCCTTTCCCCATTCCTACAATTCCATATAATGTATACATATATATGCTGTCCTCCTTTCCCCATTCCTACAATTCCATATATGTATACATATATATGCTGTCCTCCTTTCCCCCTTCTTCCTACAATTCCATATAATGTATACATATATATGCTGTCCTCCTTTCCCCATTCCTACAATTCCATATAATGTATACATATATATGCTGTCCTCCTTTCCCCATTCAGAATAAATGTATACAATATATGCTGTCCTCCTTTCCCCATTCAGAATAAATGTATACATATATATGCTGTCCTCCTTTCCCATTCCTACAATTATACATATATATGCTGTCCTCCTTTCCCATTCCTACAATTCCATATAATGTATACATATATATGCTGTCCTCCTTTCCCCATTCCTACAATTCCATATAATGTATACATATATATGCTGTCCTCCTTTCCCCATTCCTACAATTCCATATAATGTATACATATATATGCTGTCCTCCTTTCCCCATTCCTACAATTCCATATAATGTATACATATATATGCTGTCCTCCTTTCCCCATTCCTACAAATTTCCCTATAATGTATACATATATATGCTGTCCTCCTTTCCCCATTCCTACAATTCCATATAATGTATACATATATATGCTGTCCTCTTTTCCCCATTCCTACAATTCCATATAATGTATACATATATATGCTGTCCTCCTTTCCCCATTCCTACAATTCCATATAATGTATACATATATATGCTGTCCTCCTTTCCCCATTCCTACAATTCCATATAATGTATACATATATATGCTGTCCTCCTTTCCCCATTCCTACAATTCCATATAATGTATACATATATATGCTGTCCTCCTTTCCCCCTTCTTCCTACAATTCCATATAATGTATACATATATATGCTGTCCTCCTTTCCCCATTCCTACAATTCCATATAATGTATACATATATATGCTGTCCTCCTTTCCCCATTCAGAATAAATGTATACATATATATGCTGTCCTCCTTTCCCCATTCAGAATAAATGTATACATATATATGCTGTCCTCCTTTCCCCATTCCATATAATGTATACATATATATGCTGTCCTCCTTTCCCCATTCCTACAATTCCATTAATGTATACATATATATGCTGTCCTCTTTCCCCATTCTACAATTCCATATAATGTATACATATATATGCTGTCCTCCTTTCCCCATTCCTACAATTCCATATAATGTATACATATATATGCTGTCCTCCTTTCCCCATTCCTACAATTCCATATAATGTATACATATATATGCTGTCCTCCTTTCCCCATTCTTACAATTCCATATAATGTATACATATGTATGCTGTCCTCCTTTCCCCCTTCTTCCTACAATTCCATATAATGTATACATATGTATGCTGTCCTCCTTTCCCCATTCCTACAATTCCATATAAATGTATACATATGTATGCTGTCCTCCTTTCCCCATTCCTACAATTCCATATAATGTATACATATGTATGCTGTCCTCCTTTCCCCATTCCTACAATTCCATATAATGTATACATATGTATGCTGTCCTCCTTTCCCCATTCCTACAATTCCATATAATGTATACATATGTATGCTGTCCTCCTTTCCCCATTCCTACAATTCCATATAATGTATACATATGTATGCTGTCCTCCTTTCCCCATTCCTACAATTCCATATAATGTATACATATGTATGCTGTCCTCCTTTCCCCATTCCTACAATTCCATTAATGTATACATATGTATGCTGTCCTCCTTTCCCCATTCCTACAATTCCATATAATGTATACATATGTATGCTGTCCTCCTTTCCCATTCCTACAATTCCATATAATGTATACATATGTATGCTGTCCTCCTTTCCCCATTCCTACAATTCCATATAATGTATACATATGTATGCTGTCCTCCTTTCCCCATTCCTACAATTCCATATAATGTATACATATATATGCTGTCCTCCTTTCCCCATTCCTACAATTCCATATAATGTATACATATATATGCTGTCCTCCTTTCCCCATTCCTACAATTCCATATAATGTATACATATATATGCTGTCCTCCTTTCCCCATTCCTACAATTCCATATAATGTATACATATATATGCTGTCCTCCTTTCCCCATTCCTACAATTCCATATAATGTATACATATATATGCTGTCCTCCTTTCCCCATTCCTACAATTCCATATAATGTATACATATATATGCTGTCCTCCTTTCCCCATTCCTACAATTCCATATATATGCTATCTATGTATTGCATTAACTTCTCAAGAGGCAGCAACTACCTAAAACTCAAATCATGCATGCTTAATACCATGAGCCTGTAAACATGAATTTATTAAGTAACCAAAATAAGATCTGTGACAATGCAAAAAGATTTTCCAAATCAGCAAGGACAAATTCTGTCAACTACAAATATCTAACGTCTTCGAAAACGTTTTGCTGTTGTTGTTTTTTGTTTTTTTAATTTAATTTCACTGTCATTAAACAAGTGATCTTTATGCATTGTATTTCTTTTAGAGAAGTATGATGTATTAAGGACTTTCTGTATGAAACTCTATTCATCTACAATATCATGTAAATCAAAATTTGACAAAGCAATCATTTTGACACATTCCTTACACAGTGAATATCGGTAAGTCAACAAATACACGCAACAAAACAGTAAATACAACAGGAGTCTTGTAATACAATCAAGCTGCTCTGTCGCTCAGCTGTTTCTGCGCTCATTCAGATGATCCAAATGTGCTTTGGCCATGGCTCAGAAAAGGTGTTCAATTTGTGGAACACTTCAGTCAAAAACATTTGAATGTGTGTCACGTTGCATGATTTAAAAAAAAAATTTTTGGTTGTTAATAGTAATACACTTGTATAATTGTAATCTTCATTTGACTTAGATTAGAAACAAAACTCAAAGGCATATGAAAACTTGAGCCATGTCCAAGTACTGAACCACAAGACAAATCTTCTGGTCACTGTCACATCATGTGTTTATTCTGATCTGCATGTCCACAAAATTAGATTCATTATCCCTCATGGACATACATCCCCAGAATAGATTGTGTCACACACACACACACACACACACACACACACACACACAAAGGATTGGAAAAAAAAAGGTGGTTCTCTCCAAATAATTGCTATTCAGAACAAAATATGAAAGTGCATAATTTCAACTCTGATCAATTCTCGTATCTTATGACTGAGAATCAGGATTTTAATTTATAATCAGGCTACATGTTTGGCAACCACGTCCTAAGAAGCAGCTACCATGATTAAAAAAAAAAAGCGTACAAATTTCTGCCCGGAACAAAAATACCCTGAACCTGTTGATGTTTCTCCCCCTCTCAGTGCGTGTCCTAAAACTTATCACTAACCACAAGAAATAATCTTGATCATGTGCATAAAAATATTTACTATTTGTCTGCTGAAGGAGTGTGTAAATCTGTGAAGCCATGGAAACAAAAATGTCACACACACAACCCCACAATGCATTCACATGATCAGAATTCATCTTCATACTGAATCATGAAAACAGCATTTCCTTTATTCTCTTCTCCTTCTGTTCGTTTGTTTTTTGTTAACAGACACTTTCATTCAGTACACGCTTTCCACTGATTATAATATTGTCATTTCTTTCTACTTCAGGACCTAACATGTGCAATAGCAAAAGACAGTGACGACCGAGTTCTTATGCTTTTTTCCTTTGTGTACATGTACGTGTATGTGTATCTTTGATATCCCTCCTAAATCAGGGGGTGGGCTCAATGTGCTCTGTCATCTTGTAGCAGGAAATTATGGTACAAGTGACATGTCTACAGTAATGCACGTGTTCCATCTTTCCATTCCGTTTACCAACAACATGTTAGAAAATACATGGAAACATGCGCCTCCTCAACTTCAAAAAATGACAATCTCAAATAAACTGAATGACAAATTTAACATTATCTTGCTTTCCATCGGTCAATTATTTCTATTCTAATGAAGTTTGGTACTGAACGAAAATAAAACTAAACAAAGAACAAAGCCTTCATTTACTACCCTCGACACTGGGACTTTGATACCACAAAAACGGCAGAAGAAACCAAAGGAAAAACAAAACCAAAACAAAGAAACTTTAGAAAACAAAACCACACACACTTCAGTGCACCCTCTGGTCACAAATCAGACCTCACGCAGAACGATAATTAACAAGCTTGAAGCTTATGCATCACTTCCCTTATTTCAAACACTGGAATGCTGCTGAGTGGTAATTCTTCTCTGACAGACTAACAATGCTGGTTGTGACATGCAAGCATGGAGATACCAAGTCACAGGTAAAGATGTAGAGCAAACCACATCCTCACTTTCCCTCTCTACTGCACAACTGTCAGGAGTTTCTCCTATAATCCTTCAAGCTGGGAATTCTCTGTGGTTGCTAAAGACCCCACAGACCAAGTCTTGGTTTTTCAGTCACTGGACGGTTAACTCTAAACCACATCTCTTCACTTTCAGTTTATCTGCCATGACCCTTGCTGCTGACACGTTTCACCGGTTTTTCGTCTTGCTCAGGCGTAGGGCTCTGCTCAGGGATCTTCACTAGCAGACTGGAACAAAGAAATAATGAAATAAATAAATAAATAAATAAACTGACAGGATCAGACAACAGGAATTACTATAAAAAAAATCATAAGAATAT
>JAFLJL010015898.1:0-13478 GCA_018398815.1 Conus ventricosus | reverse complement strand
CCACCACAGCTATGTCAGTTACACTGCAGCACACACAGCTATGTCAGTTACATTGCAGCACCACACAGCTATGTCAGTTACACTGCAGCACCACCACAGCTATGTCAGTTACATTGCAGCACCTCCAAGCTTGTCAATTTACACTGCACCACCACAGCTATGTCAGTTACATTGCAGCTACCACAGCTATGTCATTACACTGCAACACCACAGCTGTGTCAGTTACACTGCACACCCACAGCTATGTCAGTTACACTGCAGCACCACAGCTATGTCAGTTACACTGCAGCACCACAGCTATGTCAGTTACACTGCAACACACAGCTATGTCATTTACATGCAGCACCACCACAGCTATGTCAGTTACACTGCAGCACCACCAAGCTGTGTCAGTTACACTGCAGACCACCACAGCTATGTCAGTTACACTGCAGCACCACCACAGCTATGTCATTACACTGCAGCACCACCACAGCTATGTCAGTTACATTGCAGCACCACCACAGCTATGTCAGTTACACTGCAGCACCACAGCTATGTCAGTTACACTGCAGACACCACAGCTATGTCATTACACTGCAGCACACCACAGCTATGTCAGTTACATTGGCAGCACCACCACAGCTATGTCAGTTACATGCAGCACCACCACAGATATGTCAGTTACACTGCAGCACCACCACAGCTATGTCAGTTACACTGCAGCACCACCACAGCTATGTCAGTTACATTACAGCACCACCACAGCTGGTCAGTTACATGGCAGCACCACCACAGCTATGTCAGTTACACTGCAGCACCACAGCTATGTCGTTACATTGCAGAACCACCACAGCTATGTCAGTTACACTGCGCACCACCACACTATGTCAGTTACATGGCAGCACCACCACAGCTATGTCAGTTACATTGCAGCACCACCACAGCTATGTCAGTTACATTGCAGCACCACACAGCTTGTCAGTTACATGCAGCACCACAGCTATGTCAGTTACATTGCAGCACCACCCACAGCTGTGTCAGTTACATGGCAGCACCACAAGCTATGTCAGTTACATTGCAGCCACCACAGCTATGTCGTTTACATGCAGCACCACCACAGCTTGTCAGCTACACTGCAGCACCACCACAGCTGTGTCAGTTACATTGCAGCACCACCACAGCTATGTCAGTTACATGCAGCACCACCACAGCTATGTCAGTTACATTGCAGCACCAGCTATGTCAGTTACATGCAGCACCACCACGCTTGTCATTTACATTGCAGCACCACCACAGCTGTGTCAGTTACATTGCAGCACCCACAGCTATGTCAGTTACATTGCAGCACACCACAGCTATGTCAGTTACATTGCAGCACACCACAGCTATGTCAGTTACATTGCAGCACCACCACAGCTGTGTCAGTTACATTGCAGCACCACCACAGCTGTGTCAGTTACATGCAGCACCACAGCAGTATGTCAGTTACATGCAGCACCACACAGCTATGTCGTTACATTGCAGCACCACCACAGCTATTGTCAGTTACATTGCAGCACCACCACAGCTTGTCAGTTACATTGCAGCACCACCACAGCTTGTCAGTTACATGCAGCACCACCACAGCTGTGTCAGTTACATTGCACACCACAGGCTATGTTCAGTTACATTGCAGCACCACCACAGCTTGTCAGTTACATTGCAGCACCACCACAGCTGTGTCAGTTACATTGCAGCAACCACCCAGATATGTCAGTTACACTGCAGCACCACCACAGCTATGTCAGTTAACTTGCAGCACCACCACAGCTATGTCAGTTACATTGCACACCACAGCTATGTCAGTTACATTGCAGCACCACCACAGCTATGTCAGTTACATTGCAGCACCACCACAGCTGTGTCAGTTACATTGCACCACCACAGCTATGTCAGTTACATTGCAGCACCACCACAGCTATGTCAGTTACATTGCAGCACACCACAGCTTGTCAGTTACATTGCAGCACCACCACAGTATGATCAGTTACACTGCAGCACCACCACAGCTATGTCAGTTACACTGCAGCACCACCACAGCTAGTGTCAGTTACATTGGCACCACCACAGCTATGTCAGTTACATGCAGCACCACCACAGCTATGTCAGTTACATTGCAGCACCACCACAGCTATGTCAGTTAATTGCACCACAAGTATGTCAGTTACTGCGCACCACCACAGCTATGTCAGTTACATTGCACCACCACAGATATGTCAGTTACATTGCAGCACCACCACAGCTTGTCAGTTACACTGCAGCACCACCACAGCTATGTCAGTTACACTGCAGCACCACCACAGCTTGTCAGTTACATTGCACCACCACAGCTATGTCAGTTACATGCAGCACCACCACAGCTATGTCAGTTACATTGCAGCACCACCACAGCTATGTCAGTTACATTGCAGCACCACCACAGCTATGTCATTACATTGCAGCACCACCACAGCTATGTCAGTTACATGCAGCACCACCACAGCTATGTCAGTTACATGCAGCACCACCACAGCTATGTCAGTTACATTGCAGCACCACCACAGCTATGTCAGTTACATTGCAGCACCACACAGATATGTCAGTTACACTGCAGCACCACCACAGCTATGTCAGTTACACTGCAGCACCACACAGGTGATGTCAGTTACATTGCAGCACCACCACAGCTATGTCAGTTACACTGCAGCACCACCACAGCTATGTCAGTTACATTGCAGCACCCCACAGCTATGTCAGTTACATTGCAGCACCACCACAGCTGTGTCAGTTACATTCAGCACCACCACAGCTATGTCAGTTACATTGCAGCACCACCACAGCTATGTTCAGTTACATTGCAGCACCACCACAGCTATGTCAGTTACATGCAGCACCAAGTATGTCAGTTACATTGCCACACCACCACAGCTGTGTCAGTTACACTGCAGCACCACCACGCTAGTCGTCATGCGCCACAGCTATGTCAGTACATTGCAGCACCACCACAGCTGTGTCAGTTACACTAGCAGCACCACCACAGCTATGTCAGTTACATTGCAGCACCACCACAGCTATGTCAGTTACACTGCAGCACCACCACAGCTATGTCAGTTACACTTGCAGCACCACAGCTATGTCAGTTACATGCAGCACCACCACAGCTATGTCAGTTACACTGCAGCACCACCACAGCTGTGTCAGTTACACTGCAGCACCACCACAGACTGTGTCAGTTACACTGCAGCAACCACCACAGCTGTGTCAGTTACATGGCACCACCCCACAGATATGTCAGTTACATGCAGCACCACCACAGCTATGTCAGTTTACATTGCAGCACCACCACAGCTATGTCCAGTTACATTGCAGCACTACCACAGCATATGTCAGTTACATTGCAGCACACCACAGCTGTGTCAGTTACAATGCAGCACCACCACAGCATTGTCAGTTACACTGCAGCACCACCACAGCTGTGTCAGTTACATGGCACCACACACAGCTGTGTCAGTTACATGGCACCACCACAAGCTATGTCAGTTACATTGCAGCACCACCACAGCTGTGTCAGTTACATGCAGCACACCACAGCTATGTCAGTTACATTGGCAGCACCACAGCTATGTCAGTTACATTTGCAGCACCACCACAGCTGTGTCAGTTACATGCAGCACCACCACAGCTATGTCAGTTACTGCAGCACCACCACAGCTGTGTCAGTTCATGGCACCACCACAACTATGTCAGTTACATGGCACCACCACAGCTGTGTCAGTTACATGCACCACCACAGCTATGTCAGTTACATTGCAGCACCACAGCTATGTCAGTTACATGCAGCACCACCACAGCTAGTCAGTTACAATGCAGCACACCCACAGCTAATGTCAGTTACATGCAGCCCACCACTAGCTAGTCAGTTCATGCAGCACCACCACAGCTTCCGTTACATGGACCTCCACACTATGCAGTTAATGGCACCACCACAGCTATGTCAGTTACACTGCAGCATCCACCACAGCTATGTCAGTTACATTGCAGCACCACAGCTAGTCAGTTACATTGCAGCACCACCACAGCTATGTCAGTTACATGCAGCTCCCACCATGCTATGTCAGTTACATTGCAGCACCACCACAGCTAGTCAGTTCATGCACACAGTTGTCAGTTACATGGCCACCCACAGCTATGTCAGTTACATGGCAGCACCACACAGCTATGTCAGTTACATTGCAGCACCACCACAGCATGCAGTACATGCAGTACCACAGCATGTCAGTTACATTGCAGCACCACCACAGCTATGTCAGTTACATTGCAGCACCACCACAGCTATGTCAGTTACATGGCAGCACCACCACAGCTATGTCAGTTACATTGCAGCACCACCACAGCTATGTCAGTTACATTGCAGCACACCACAGCTGTCAGTTACATGGCAGCAACCACAGCTATGTCAGTTACATTGCAGCACCACCACAGCTATGTCAGTTACATGCAGCACCACCACGCTATGTCAGGTTACATGCGCACCACCACAGCTATGTCAGTTACATTGCAGCACCACCACAGCTATGTCAGTTTACATTGGCACCACCACAGCTATGTCATTTACATGCAGCACCACCACAGCTATGTCAGTTACATGCAGCACCACCACAGCTATGTCAGTACATGCAGCACCACCACGCTATGTCAGTTACATGCAGCACCACCACAGCTATGTCAGTTACATTGCAGCACCACAGCTATGTCAGTTACATGGCAGCACCACCACGCTATGTCAGTTACATGCAGCACCACACAGCTATGTCAGTTACATGCAGCACCACCACAGCTATGTCAGTTACTTGCGCACCACCACAGCTATGTCAGTTACACTGCATCACACCACAGCTATGTCAGTCACATTGCAGCACCACCACAGCTATGTCAGTTACACTGCAGCACCACCACAGCTGTGTCAGTTACATTGCAGCACCACAGCTATGTCAGTTACTTTGCAGCACCACCACAGCTATGTCAGTTACATTGCAGCACCACAGATATGTCCGTTACATTGCAGCACCACCACAGCTATGTCAGTTACACTGCAGCACCAACACAGCTATGTCAGTTACATTGCAGCACCACCACAGCTATGTCAGTTACACTGCAGCACCACCACAGATATGTCAGTTACACTGCAGCACCACCACAGCTATGTCAGTTACATTGCAGCACCACCACAGCTATGTCAGTTACACTGCAGCACCACCACAACTATGTCAGTTACACTGCACCACCACAGCTATGTCAGTTACACTGCAGCACCACCACAGCTATGTCAGTTACATTGCAGCACCACCACAGCTTGTCAGTTGCATTGCAGCACCACCACAGCTATGTCAGTTACACTGCAGCACCACCACAGCTATGTCAGTTACATTGCAGCACCACCACAGCTGTGTCAGTTACACTGCAGCACCACCACAGCTATGTCAGTTACATTGCAGCACCACCACAGCTATGTCAGTTACACTGCAGCACCACCACAGCTATGTCAGTTACACTGCACCACCACAGCTATGTCAGTTACACTGCAGCACCACCACAGCTGTGTCAGTTACATTGCAGCACCACCACAGCTGTGTCAGTTACATTGCAGCACCACCACAGCTATGTCAGTTACATTGCAGCACCACCACAGCTATGTCAGTTACATTGCAGCACCACCACAGCTGTGTCAGTTACACTGCAGCACCACCACAGCTATGTCAGTCACACTGCAGCACCACCACAGCTATGTCAGTTACATTGCAGCACCACCACAGCTATGTTAGTTACACTGCAGCACCACCACAGCTATGTCAGTTACATTGCAGCACCACCACATCTATGTCAGTTACATTGCATCACCACAGCTATGTCAGTTACATTGCAGCACCACCACAGCTATGTCAGTTACATTGCAGCACCACCACAGCTATGTCAGTTACACTGCACCACCACAGCTATGTCAGTTACACTGCAGCACCACCACAGCTGTGTCAGTTACATTGCAGCACCACCACATCTGTGTCATTACATTGCAGCACCACCACAGCTATGTCAGTTACATTGCAGCACCACCACAGCTATGTCAGTTACATTGCAGCACCATCACAGCTGTGTCAGTTACACTGCAGCAGCACCACAGCTATGTCAGTCACACTGCAGCAGCACCACAGCTATGTCAGTTACATTGCAGCACCACCACAGCTATGTTAGTTACACTGCAGCACCACCACAGCTATGTCAGTTACATTGCAGCACCACCACAGCTATGTCAGTTACATTGCATCACCACAGCTATGTCAGTTACATTGCAGCACCACCACAGCTATGTCAGTTACATTGCAGCACCACCACAGCTATGTCAGTTACACTGCACCACCACAGCTATGTCAGTTACATTGCAGCACCACCACAGCTATGTCAGTTACACTGCAGCACCACCAAGCTATGTCAGTTACACTGCAGCCCCACAGCTATGTCAGATACATTGCAGCACCACCACAGCTGTGTCAGTTACACTGCAGCACCACCACAGTATGTCAGTTACACTGCAGCCCACAGCTATGTCAGTTACATTGCAGCACCACCACAGCTATGTCAGTTACATTGCAGCACCACCACAGCTGTGTCAGTTACACTGCAGCACCACCACAGCTATGTCAGTTACACTGCAGCCCCACAGCTATGTCAGTTACATTGCAGCCCCACCACAGCTATGTCAGTTACATTGCAGCACCACCGCCCCTGAATAGCACGGTGTGGCAGATACGGGGAACGGGATAAGGGAGAAGTTGCATCCCCCCCCTCTCCCCCACCTGATTTGATAAAGGGGCTGAATGGTGAGGAGCAGATACGTGTCCTAACCGCCCCCCCCCCCCCCCCCCCCCCCTTCCTCCTCTTCCGAGTAAAAGGAATATGGGGAGGAGGACAGACGTGTCTTTCTGCCGGTTCTGCATTTACTAAACTTAACCAAACCAAGATGAGGTCTGTCTTGAATGGGTCTTAAATTCTTCTCTGAGGATACAAGCGGTGCTAGTCGTTCAGATGCTTATGCAAGAACGCATTTCCCAATACGCCTCAAGAATCTCACTTGCATACCTCGCCCCTTTTTTCGTCGGTATTTCCCCGCCATTGTTTCCGCCCCCTCGGCCCACCCCAGTCCACCAGTTTTAAATGATCACCTCCCCTGCATCCCTCACCCCACCCTTCCTTCTGGTCCTTTCATCGTCATCCCTGCCCTTATCACCCCCCCCCCCCCCCCCCCCGCCCCTCACATTTTCGCATCTTCCTACGCCACTGTGATGATAATTTCACCAAGAATAACAGTCAGCAGTACAGTCCCTCAGGCATGCGGGGGAGACATGAAAGAAAAGAAAAAAAAGCATTCATTCAGTCCCGGTTACCTTCTCTTCCTCCGGCATTCCGTGGGCTGAAGTCCCACCCGCTTTCACAGCTTTCTGCTGGCGGTCTTCACGCCTGGCCCTTGTCACCCCCGCTCTGTTGTGACCAGTCATGCTGTCTGAAGGTAGTGCACAATGCACAGCATTCCGGCTGGCCACTGGACGACTTGCTCCCCTCCCCCCCACCCCCTCCTCCCTCTCACGTCTCCTCTCTCCACTGCCGTCCAGCATTCTCTGTATTGCTATCAGCCCTCCCAGGTCGTCTGTTCAAACAACCGGGCAAGCAATGCACGAGGCCAAGGCTGAGGTCAAAGTGGAGAAGGTCAACGTCCACCGCCCTCTGTGTCGAGGGGTGTCAAGTGCCAGGGAAGCGTGGTGTGCCTGCGAGACGACGTGAGGATGGCTGCTTCTGGCACGTTCCAGCAAACTTAAAAGGTTATTGAACATCCAAAGATCATTCTTACAGTGTAATCCACACGGGGGGGGGGGGGGGGGGGGAACATACAAGAGCTTGAAAAAAAATACATGAGAGAGAGAGAGAGAGAGAGAGAGAGAGAGAGAGAGAGAGAGAGAGAGAGAGAGAGAGAGAGAGAGGTGGGGGTGGGCTGGGGGATTGGGGGGATGGGACTGGAGGATGTGAGGGATAGGGGAATAGGGGCTGGGATTGAGGAGGTTTGCTGCTGACGAGAGCAAGACCACTGCCAGCAGAAAGGAATACGGCTCAAATTAAAAGGTCAACTTCGGGCACCAGTTTAATACTTTATCCTTCAATATTAGCTGCAAATACAACCGTGGCGTAACAACAGGCCCTGTATTGGGATAGACTTGAAAGGCAAGCGGAGGGTGCACAGCAAGATGAACTGACAGTACAGACAACCTACAGTCAAAACGACTCCAGACACAACACAAAAACAACTCCACAGAGCATGTTGGATCTGGTCAACAAGGCAGTTTCATTGATGAAGGCATCCCAAATACAGGTAATCAAATAACAGTTGGCAGGAGTGGGATCACATGCAGGTTGGAAACCCGTCAGACTCTGCATCTATCACTGTGGAACCGTTTAATCTCAGCCGTTTCCTACTTGTTGACTTTTTAGTGTGCCATGAGTTCAGATTACAGTCAAGTTACATGCATTAAATGAATTTATCTAAGCCGAACACCTTGACCAAATCTGAAAGTATCTGTTTCTCTTCCGTTTCAGTTTTATTATAATAACACACCCGGCTGCTCAGAAATTTTAAGAACTGTCACCACACTCACATGCGCGTGTCAGAATCTTGGAACAAAAACTGCCTTTCATAAATTTGAACAGAAACTGCCAATCCTAAATTGGTTTTAAAAAAAATGTTTAAGTGCTTGTCATGAATTTGAACGAAAACCGACTTTCCTGATTTTTTAACAAAAACCTCCTGCCCTGAATTTGTATGAAAATTGCCTGTCCCAACTCTGAACGAAAAGTGCCTGGTCTAACTTTGAACAAAAACTGTGTGTCCTGACTGAAAAACTGCCTGTGTTAACATTCAATGATTGTTGCCTGTCTCACCTACAGATCTTCCTGCACAGTCCAAAGTGGATAATATTCACAATTTTGCGACTCTAACAAGAGTCCCAAAGAGAATGTAAATATGCGGGTTCAAGACCACCCATGTTATTCGCACGAAAAACCCCCTTTTCACATACAAATCACGTCCATCTCATATCAGTTTTGGCCAAAATTAACACCTGCTTTACACTAGATTAACACCCCAAAACCTCTAAAATTGACGTTGACTTGACTTGACTTGATCCCTTAGACGTCGGTCCGTGGGGGCACCCCTGAAGCAGTGACAACCATCCTTTTCCATTCCTCTCTGTTCTCTGCCCTCCGTAATGTATTTCTCAGCCGCAGGCCTGTCCACTCTGTGATGTTATCCTCCCATCTTTTCCTTTGTCGACCTCTTCGCCTTTGTCCTGGTACTGTGCCCTGCATGATTGTCTTGGCAAGGCCTGTCGATCGTATGATGTGTCCATACCATTTCAATTTGCGTCTTTTTACTGAGGTTAGGAGATCGACATATGGACCAATTTCATTCTCAATGCGCTTTTTAACTTCCACATTGCTGATGTGATCTCTGTATGAGATGCCAAGAGTCGTCTGAAGCACCTCATTTCCATTGTTTGGATCTTTTTCTCAAGGTCTGATTTCAACGTCCATGACTCACAGCATATAAGAATATCGCCATAACTAAGGATCGCATCAGTCTAATCTTTGAGCTGATGGAGATGTTTTTGTTTCCCCAAAAGAGGCGTTAGCTTAGATAGCGTGGCTGTGGTCTGAGCGACTCTTGAGATGATTTCAGGTCTTGATCCTTCATCTGAGATTGTTGCCCCAAGTACTTAAATGTGTTGACTGGCTCAAGCTTTCTGCTGTTGATGGTTATGTCTTGGGTAAAGCCGATTGGGTTGTTAGTAATAATAATAATAATAATGGGGATTTATATAGCGCCTTCCACGGCACAAGGCGCTTTACAAAGGCAGAAAAAAATGCAATTGCTAAATGTAAAGAAAATGCATTGAAAAAAACGGCTCAGAAATGAAAAACAAAGGCTCTCTCTCATTCTCTCCCACGCGCACACACACTCTCACGCACAGACACACAATACACAACAACCGCAACAAGCACAAACTACTAAGCAATCCACAAAATAACAAAAGTCAATCAACTATCTGGTAATGACTGTCTTCTTAGTATTGTTTGAAAAGGTAGGTTTTCAGGGAGGTTTTGAAGGAAGAAAAGGTTTGAGAATGTCTTAAGTCATAGGGGAGTTTATTCCAGAGTTTGGGAGCTGCGTATGAGAAAGCTCGTTCGCCATGCTGTTTACGATGGGGGCGGTAACTGGGAAAGCGGAAGGTCCTAGTGTCGGTGGAGGAGCGGAGCGTACGTGATGGGACATATACTTGAAGGAGATCGGATAGATAGGCGGGGCATCGCCAGTGAAAATCTTGAAGCAGAGACAACAACATTTGTATTTAATTCTTTCTTCAACGGGGAGCCAGTGCAACTTTTTCAGGAGAGGGCTGCAGGGTTGGGTCCTAGGAGATTTGCAAATGAGACGGGCTGCAGAGTTCTGTACACGTTGGAGGGGTTGGATGACAGTTGAGGGACAGCCAAGGAGAACACAGTTGCAGTAATCTAGCCTTGAAAGGATGTATGATGAAAACGAGAGTTTTTGTGGCGTCTTCAGTGAGATAGGGTCGAATAGCAGCAATTCGTTTAAGTTCCATGTAGGCTAACTGACAAGTTTTTGTGACATGCTGTTTCATCGAGAGGTCACTATCAAGGAGAACACCAAGTCACGAACAGTGTTTGAAAATTCAATAGTGCTGGAACCTAATGTCAAAGAAGAAGGAGCGGATCAGGGCCATGATGTGACCGCTTTAAAAAACGGATGGCTTCAGTCTTCTCACAGTTAATTTAAGCTTATTTGCTGACATCCAGGTCTCAATATCGGAAGTACAAGATTGAAGAGTAGAAACAAGGGGTGAGTAGTCATCGATGACAGAGGAATGGAGCAGCTGAGTATCATCCGCAAACATTTCGTGTGAAACGGAATGGCCGTGGATGACATTAGACAATGGAGTGGTGTACAAAATAAAGAGGACAGGTCCCAGCACGGATCCCTGAGGCACTCCAAATTGGAGGTTAGATTCATCAGAACGGTGGTCACCTACTTGAATGAACTGTTTCCTATCTAGAAGATAAGAACGAAACCAGTTTAAAGCTGTTTCCCTGATGCCACATGTGTATTTCAAACGAGAGAGAAGGATTTCATGGTCTATGGTGTCAAAGGCTGCCGAAAGATCTAGCAAAGAAGGACAGAAATTTTGTTTTCGTCTAAGGAATTTAGAATATCATTGAGAATGCGAAGGATGGTGGTCTCCGTGCTGTGCCCAGGGCGATAGGCTGACTGATGTGGTGTGAGGAGGTTGTTTGAGGCTAGATGGTCAGAGAGCTGTTGAAGAATGACTTTCTCAAGAATTTTGGATAGGAAAGGAAGATTTGAGATGGGTCTGTAATTTTTAAGAACGTTGGGATCAAGACTGCTTTTCTTGAGTAGAGGTTTAACAAGGGCGGTCTTAAAGTCAGTGGGAACTGTGCCAGAAGACAGAGACTCGTTAAGAATTTTGGTGATGGTAGGAAGGAGAGAGTCAAGGTGTTCAAAGAGGAGTGGGGTGGGAATGGGGTCAAGGTCACAGGATGTTTTCGCAGACTGTGTGATGATTTTACGAACAGTCTGCTCCGACACTGGCAGGAACTCACAGAGTGTGGTACCGTTAAAAACAACAGACTGATCTGAAATATCTGAGGATGGGGAGAAAGCGTTTCGAATTGTCTGAATTTTATGGGCGAAAAACTGAGAAAACAGACCAGGAAGCTGTGACGGCTCATGAGTGGACGGCATTACAACACTTGCAGCCTTACCCAACATGCTAGTGACAGTTCTAAACATTTCTTTACACGAGGATGCTGCTGCAACTTTAGAAGAATAAAATGCGGTTTTGGCTTGATGGACAAACTGTACGACTTTCTGTTTGGCAGCATCGTAAATTTGCTTGTGTATTGTCAGTCTAGATGATACCCAGCGCCGCTCGGCTCGACGTCGCTCGCGTTTCAATATTCGCAGCTCAGGTGCAATTGAGTTGTACCACGGAGCCGGGCGACGCCCGTGTACCGTCCGCTGACATACAGGTGCATGCTTATCCAAAACTTTTCTAAGACCAATGTTCAAATCAGTAAGTGTTACGTCAGCGTGATAATGTTAGCGATGTCATGAGAAAATCAGCAGGGTCGATCTTATGAATGGCACGAACACATTTGAATTGGGGTGCCAACTTTTGCTTTGGAACACTGAGATGGCACACTAGACTATAGTGATCAGACATCAAATCATAACAACACTTAGCAGAGTGCAAAAGACCGTCAGTGTCACGAAAAATCACAAGATCAAGAATGTGACCACTTGCTGGATAAGTGGGTTCATCGATGGCCTGAGAAAGGCCACACATCTCTAAGAGTTTCTGAAACCTCCTAGCTCTGGGATCACTCGAGTCGTCGTAGTGAACATTAAAGTCACCGATGATCAGAAGATCGCCGTCACGCGTGGCGGCAAAGTCAAGGAAATCAGGGAACTCTTCGTAGAATCTTGAATCAAGCAGTTTGGTTCCTTTTACTGGGCGGGGTCCGATACACACACAGCAGACGGATTCGTTGATTTTGCAAAGTCAGAAGTAGCTCAGCCACTTCAAAAGTGGTGTGGGAGAAGGGAAGGTGGAATTGACGTGGCAGTAAGACACGAGACACTCTTTGATGTCAGCATAATCCCACCACCACTCTTGGCTGTGGCACCAAGTTCACGGGGGAAATTGTAGAGTTTATAACCCAGGGGTGTCAAATCAGCACATTTACTCTCATCACCTGACTCACGAAGCCACGTTTCTGACACTATCATAATGTCCACGTCGTAATCGGTCATGAAGTCAGCGATCGCAGTGCGTTTCTGACGTGTTTTAAGGGCATTACCACGAACAGACTGGGCATTCAGGTGACAGACACAGAGCTGATTAGGAAGATCAGAGCCCTGTACAGGAACCGCTATCAAGTTCTCGAGGTTGGCACCCGAAGCACAGGTCAGCGCGGTCGACACGTCAGGGGAGCTGAGGGAGAAGTCGAAATCAGTGACAGAAGAAATATTGGTTGTAGAATGTTTTTGACTGATAACTACAGGAATCTGCCAGCGTTTTTGGTGCCACCTCGGGACGATCGGTGGCGTGGCAGACGGTAACCAATAGTCATGACCTTTGTCTTTTCCGCACTTATTTCCATACCATAATCAGCAGAGGTGTTGTTGAGTCTGTTGATCAGGTGCACTAGCTCTTGTTCGTTTCCAGCTAGTCCATCTATGTCATCGGCAAAACGGAGGTGGTGATGGTTCTCCCTCCAATATTTACGGTTCCTTCAAGGTCTTCTAGCGCATCGGTCATTGACGTGATTAGTACTTT
>JAFLJL010015897.1:40773-70278 GCA_018398815.1 Conus ventricosus | reverse complement strand
CAGTCCAATACTCAACAATTCAGTGCAGTTTGGTTTAATTCTGTACAATGCAGTACTTTTCAATCCAGTCCCATACAGGACAGTACCCCCAATACTCTGTACTTAAGCAGTCCAGTCCCATACAGGACAGTACCCACAATACTCTATACTTAAGCAGTCCAGTCCCATACAGGACAGTACCCACAATACTCTATACTTAAGCAGTCCAGTCCCATACAGGACAGTACCCACAATACTCTATACTTAAGCAGTCCAGTCCCATACAGGACAGTACCCACAATACTCTGTACTTAAGCAGTCCAGTCCCATACAGGACAGTACCCACAATACTCTATACTTAAGCAGTCCAGTCCATACAGGACAGTACCACAACACTGTACTTAAGCAGTCCAGTCCCATACAGGACAGTACCCACAACACTCTGTACTTAAGCAGTCCAGTCCCATACAGGACAGTACCCACAACACTCTGTACTAAGCAGTCCAGTCCCCTACAGGACAGTACCACAATACTCTCTACTTAAGCAGTCCAGTCCCATACAGGACAGTACCCCACAACACTCTGTACTTAAGCAGTCCAGTCCCATACAGGACAGTACCCACAACACTCTATACTTAAGCAGTCCAGTCCCATACAGGACAGTACCCACAACACTGTACTTAAGCGTCCAGTCCCATACAGGACAGTACCCACAACACTCTGTACTTAAGCAGTCCAGTCCCATACAGGACAGTACCCACAACACTCTATACTTAAGCAGTCCAGTCCCATACAGGACAGTACCCACAACACTCTGTACTTAAGCAGTCCAGTCCCATACAGGACAGTACCCACAACACTCTGTACTTAAGCAGTCCAGTCCCATACAGGACAGTACCCACAACACTGTACTTAAGCAGTCCAGTCCCATACAGGACAGTACCCACAATACTCTGTACTTAAGCAGTCCAGTCCCATACAGGACAGTACCCACAATACTCTGTACTTAAGCAGTCCAGTCCCATACAGGACAGTACCCACAACACTCTGTACTTAAGCAGTCCAGTCCTATCCACTGCTGTACTTTGCAATCCAGTCCTGTACAGGACAGTACCCACAATACTCTGTACTTAAGCAGTCCAGTCCCATACAGGACAGTACCCACAACACTTATACTTAAGCAGTCCAGTCCTATCCACTGCTGTACATTGCAATACACTGCAGTGTAGTACGGTGCAATGCTGTGCAATGCAGTGTAATGTGGCACAACATAACACAGCATTGGTGCCATACATGATATGATGAAAGCGGAGCCCTAACATTGGTGACGTGGACAAGGTGAAACTGTTAGATGAGAAGGCCCTAACTGGAGGTGGGGCAGCTTTATGTCTGGGAAAAGCATTGCAGAATGGACCCCAGTCTTGTTTTTCATACAGAACACCTCCGCAGGTCTGAAACAATACATGTAATCAGTGTTATGTTGTGTTTTCCGAGTTTATGCCAAAACAGGTGTTTCTTTTGCTGGTGTTGGGTTTTTGGTTGTGTGTGAAAGACTGGCGTCTTTTCAGCATGACACGATTAAGTTGAACAAGAACCGGTTTACTGCTGGGAATTTCCTCACTATCATGTGTGTGAAAGACTGGCGTCTTTTCAGCATGACACGATTAAGTTGAACAAGAACAGGTTTACTGCTGGGAATTTCCTCACTATCATGTGTGTGCAGTCAGTTCTAATCATGCTGCAGTTCAAAACAAAAAGCCTCAACAGCAAAGGAGTATCCAGAATATGTCGGCTCTCTGCCATGTGTGGCTGAGTAAAACCTGAAGGCAGCAGTGGCAGCTGCAAGTGCTTTCTATTGGTTGTGGTACACTGTGCTGTTTGACAGCATCAACAGTTTGGCAGTGCCAGTACCTTGGAGGATGATGTGGCCGATCGCTTTTCCTCAGTGTGGTGTTAAATGAGGTGAAACTAATAATTCAGTAACAGATAATAGTGCGTGTCACTTTTTGATTTATGTAAAAGAAAATAAAAGTAAATGCACATTGATAAATCGATGCATTAGAGCCACAACAGTTTATCTCGAAAAAAATGTGTTTGGACTTTTTCATATTTTTAGGTGTATTAATACAGTCTGTTTAACATGCTGAAACATGGTTATGAAACATTTATTAGTTTTTGGTTGATAGCAAAGAAAGAGTTGTTGCCCCGTCCACATTCAACCAGATTCTGCATGCCACAAATGAACAGCGCCCCAAGAAGGAATGGTAGAAAGGGGAATCACCACTCTCAGGCCAAACTTGTTTATGCTGGCAGTTATCAGTTGTTGGCTGAGGAAATTCCTGCAAGTGAAAGAGAAAGGTTGGGCTATTAGATTACACCGCCCTGCAGGTCACTTCTGGGTGGGGAAAATCAGGCACCGGGAATGGCAGAATTCGGTCAAGGAGGGGTCAGCGGGGGTTCAGAGGCTTTGTTTCCCACAGATGCAGATGCGGAGAGTGTGAGAGTGCTGGAGAGATGCTGGTGTAAACAAGTGGCTATATACCAGCACATCCCGCTTGTACCTGTACCGTTCACACTTTCCCTCACACTGCATTCAGGAAACTTCATTGGCAGTTTTTTGCTTCTGCTTCCAACTCCACTGACGTCGTATTAAATCAGTAAGTCCTTTTCTCTCTCTCTCTCTCTCTCTCTCTCTCTCTCTCTCTCTCTGTCTCGCGCGCGCGCGCGCTCTCTCTTTTGTTGTTTTTGTTTTTGTTTTTTTTCAGGGCTCATATTGGCAGAATAGGCTATGCCTAACATGTTTATCCCTAACCATGTCACGACTCTCTCTCTCTCTCTCTCTCTCTCTCTCTCTCTCTCTCTCTCTCTCTCTCTCTCTCTCTCTCCCCCCTTCCTCTGTTTTTGTTGTTGTTGTTTTTTCCTCTCTCCCTCTTTCTCTCAATAATAAGAAACAAAATTAAATGTACTATCTATTTGTTTCCTTTTTCACAATACCTTTTCCTTAATATTTTGTACATGCAGTTAATTTGTTTACAAAAGTGTATTAATTGAACACATTTTCAAAGACGCACAGAAGCTTTCTTGTAAATATGATGAAATAAATGCTGTGAATAAAGAAATATGTGTAGCTTCATTGTTTTTTTTCCCTTGTACAGTTGGCTTTTCTGCTCATCCATATTGGTAAATCAGTAGCTGAAATAAATAGCAGAACACAGTTTGAAGAGATGTTGTGAAGACTGTGATACACGATTTAACTGGTGCGTTAATTATTTTCTTTGTTCTCCCAATCAGGCACCATGACTGACGACAATTGGTCAGATCTTGAAATTGATGAGGAGACCTGCTTACTTCTTGACCAGCATGAGCCAGCATCTTCTCATGGAACTTCTCAAGGTATCGATCATTACCTCAGTATTGTTTGTGATGACAGACTTTGTAGCAGGAGAGAGGCTGAGGGTGGGAGTAAAGCCAGTAACTTGAATCTTATTAAGCAAATTTTGTCTACGCAAATATAGTATTGTGTATACTATATTGTTACAGTTTCAGTTGTTCCCGAGGCGGTGTCAATGCGTGCAGAATATCCCATATACGCCACACCACATCTGCTATTTTAGCTAATGCTTCATCGACTTCATATCCCAATGTGCTGGTAAAGCCTCGGGTGCACGCTGGGTATTTTCAAGTTTCTGCAACCCACCAAACACTGACATGGATTACGAGATTTTTAACGTGCGCATTTGATCTTCTGCATGCATATGCACACGGGACCTCGGTTTATAGTCTCATCTGAAGGACTTGGGGAGAGGAGAGTCAGAACAAATGGTAACTCCCGCTAATAAACGGACGGCTCAACCGGGACTCGAACCGGGACCACAAGATCACGATCTTGCATCTTACCGATTGGGCCAACCGCCTCCCTATACATATATATATAATATATTTTTTCCTAGCCACACTATATATATAATAAGTATATTGTATATCATAAAAACAGTTGGAAAGGGTCCAGGTCAGTTGTATACATGAATGAAAGCAGGTCTGTCAGAAGCTGATCAAACAGAATTAAAAGTCTGTCTTAACTAAAACGCTCATAAAAAGCATATCTTCAATGTTTCAGGGGAGATCCACTTGCCACTGCAATTACTGAAAGCCACAGAGAAGAAACCCTTCATGAGCTGGCTGTCCGGATTCACACCAAACGTCTGGATAGTCTTCTCTTGGCCAATGGCATGGAGAGAAGACCTGTGTATCCTGATGGAAATTGCTTTTTTAAAGCTGCCTCCATTCATTCTGGACAACCCACACTGAAACCACGCTCTGTGCCTCCCCCCCTCCGGGGGTTGGGGACCTTGTCGTGGTCGGAGGGTTTGCGTGGTCCAGTGATCCCTTAGGCTTTGCTGGCGGGGGGCATCAATACTTGGGATAGGCGTTTTTTTCACACTGCTTCTAGGCCTGAGAGGTGCAGATGCTGTTTGGCCAAAGCGTAACGTGGTAAGGGTTGATGCCCCGGGTTTAGGGCTTCCCATGTCAGTTTAGGCTAAGGGTGAGGATCCTGACAAAGAGTAACCCGCCGTTCTCCTTTTCTTGTTTTCTGCCTTTATTTGGCCCTTTTCTATCTTCGTCTCCCCTTAAAAGTCTTCTTTTTCACACTCCTTTTCTCTCTGTGGTCTCCTTAAGACCGCCGTGTTGCCGTGCGGTGCGACCTGTGTCGGAGGGGAATGAGATCCTGGTGATTGAGAGGGCCAGCGCTCTCAACACATCATTTTGGCTCGGACCTCTCCTAGACAGGAAGTACATTTTGGCCCGGGGGTGTACTAATCGGCTCCCCTTCTTGGGGCTGGGGTCAAGACAGACAGTTCCCCTACTGGCCAAGTTAACCCTGCAGTGCTCAGCTCTCTGCCCCCGGGAGTTGAGCATGTCAGGGGGGATAGGGTTGGTAGTTTCTGTTTGTCGTATATCTCTCCCGAAGCCTGGAAGGGGTCAAGACTTTGGGTTTTCTGGCCCTGGCCCCTTAGTTGGACTCCAAGGTGGGTGGGTAAGGGAGAGATGAAATAAAATAAAATACATTATGGCTTTTTCAAAAACAATCCCCCCAAAAAAGAGGAAGGCTGCATCCCTATTTCAGGGAATTTTTTGATTCCGATAGCGATTCGGATATGGAGGTACGACAGAGGACAGGATTCTGGGCTTCCTGGCTCGTAAAGGAAGGGACGGAGCAGGAAAGGACCCCTTTAGCTTGAGCCCTTTCGCCATACGAAGGGCTTTCAAGCTTTAGCAGGGGACCCTCGGTCCATCAAGAGGTTGAGGAAGGGTTTTCCTTTCTTATTCAAGTAAGTCACAAAAGCAATCTGAACGCTGCTGAAGGCAACGAAAACTTGTGGACAGGGAGATAGGGTAACTCCCCACAAAAAATTTAAAATTCATCAAAAGGAGTGATTGCGGGCAGGGAATTATCGGTGTTTCAGAGGCAGAGATCAAAACGGAGCTGGCATCCCGGGGTGTTGTGACGGAGGTACGCAGGGTGGACAGTAAGGAAGGGTGCAGAAAGAGGGGGACACCAACCCCCTTTCTTTCGACATTCTGAAACCCTGTGCTGCCTCCGGTCATAAAAGTGGCTACCTGATTGTCCGGGTTCAGTTGTACGTTCCGTCCCCGTTGAGGGGGCTTCCGATGCCAGAAGTTTGGCCATGTCAGAGACCGTTGTTCTGGGCAGGAGGTGTGTGGTATTTGCGCAAAGGCAACCCATGATGGGCCGTGTAAAGATCCGGCACATTGTGAAAACCCGGGCGGTGGCGACCATCCCTCCTCTTCACGGAATTGTCCTCTGTGGATTCGGAATCTGCAATACAAAGGGTTAAGACAGAAAAGAAGATCCCCTTTTTTTAAACCCCGCAAGCAGGTTGTGGGCAGTCAGTCGCCGACAGCTTCTTCGTATGCTTCGGCCGTAAAGAAAGTTCCAACAGTTCCAACTCGGTCAGTCTGCTGTCAGACTGATAACTTTACATTTTCGAAGACATTGAAAGGGAAAAACTGTCAGCTCTGATGGAAGCAGGTCCACCACCTCTCAACCCAAAGTGAGTCCCCCTGGTGGAGGCCAAAAATCCGCCACCCTCAGACTGCCCAGCAGTCTACAACTCTGCTGTTTGGCAGATTAAAACACCAGCACCCGACCTCGAACTCCTCTGTCCAGTGCCCGGGGCGGGCAAGGGAGTTTCAACCCAGTGTGGAATGGTGGAGAAAAGGGAAGAAACCTCCCCGTCTCCCAAACCCAGACCTACTTCACCTGTTGGCAATCTGCCAGCAGGTCTGCAGATAGTCCAGTGAAATTAAGCAACAAATTTACAGCTTTAGCAGCAGATGTTGAGGAGGAGATGACCTGATCCTCTTCCTTTTCGCCCTCTGCACCATGGATAATACAATATTCCATTGGAATATCGTGGTCTAAATTCTAACTTCGAGGAGCTGCAGCTTCTGTGCCCAATCTATGAAACCTTCTGTCGTGGCTCTTCAAGAAACCCAAATTAAAAGCCAGAAGACCTTTACTCTTTCTGGCTTTAATATTCTTTCAAAACCTGCACAACATCCACGTTGGGACTGTCGGGCGGTGTTGCCCTTTTTCCTTCACAAAATTTTGTTGTATAGCCCTGTCGCTCTGTTACCTCCCTTCAGGCTGTAGTGCGAGAGTCACTCTCCACAAGACTGCCCACAATCTGTTCTCTTTATCTACCCCCATCTGCCCCGGGTTTTGTCGTTCAGGACCTTGTCAGTCTGTTAGGGGAACTTCCTCGACCTTTTTTGCGGTTGGGTGAACTTTAACCGGTCAAAACCCCTCTTTGGGGTAGTACCTGTTCGTCATCCAGAGGTCTGCTGATTGAGGATGTCCTTTCGGATTTGGATTTGTGTTGTCTGAACGACGGAATCTGCAACTTACCTCCATTCTTCCACAGGTTCACTTTCGTGTTTAGATTTGTCGGTTTGTGACCCTCGCTGGTCCTGGACTATGATTTGGTCTGTCCATGACGATCTGCACGGAAAGTGCCCATTTCCCTGTCTTACTACAACCCGTCATAACGAACACGTCTCTGTCTCTCAACATCTAAATTACAAGAAACCCAAACTGGGATCTATTTGCAACCACTATTTCTAAAGAAATTCCAGGACACTGACTTTCTTCAGAGTCCGGACCCAGCTGAATCACTGACTAACACTGTGATTTAAGTGTGCTAAAGCTTGTATTCCAGTGTCTTCCGATAACTTCAAATGCAAAAAAACACCTGGGTTTGATTCAGACTGCCAACAAATTTCCAAAGTTAGAAAACGGCTCAGCGTCAGGTGTACCAACGACCTTCGGGTCCCAACGCTCGAGCCCATCAAAAACTCCGTGCTAAATCAAGACCACTTTTTAAATCAGTAAACGTCGTCCTGGAGAAAGCTTCTGCTCCAGGCTGACATCAAAATCTTCCAAGAAAAAAGTGTGGAACATCATTAAGAAAAATCAAAGGGAAGAACACCTGTCCCACTGTGAACCATCTCAAGTTTTCGGATTCTTTAATAACGAGAAGAAAACAGTTGCTAATCTGCTTGCTTCAACCATTGAAAAGAATTCCTCCTCTTCTAAAAAAAACGCCACTTTTGTCAAAAACAAAGCCCTAAAAGAAAAATCACCCGCAACTTTTCGTCCGACAACATGGAAGACTACAATCTTCCTTTCACGTTTAAACGAGCTGAAATCTGCCCTTTCTTTCTTGCAGCGATTCCTCTCCAGGTTTAGATGAAATCCATTATCAGCTGTGAAACATCTTCCGCTAGAAGGTCTGAACCCTACTGCTACAGGTATACCAAACCCTGTGTGGACTACAGGTTTTTTTCCACCCTCTTGGCGAAAAGCCTCATTATTCCATCCCCAAACCTGGAAAAGATCTTTCTAATCCTTCAAATTAACCGTCCCATAGCTTTGACCAGCTGTGTTTGTAAATTGATGGAAAAAATGGTCATTTCTAGGCTCATGTGGAAACTTGAAACCGATGGCCTTTTGGCGAAAGAACGTGTGGTTTCCGCAACATCGGACTCCGTTGACCATTTGATTCGTCTGGAATCTACACTTCGGAACGCTTTTTTAAACAGACAGCATGCAGTGGCAATTTTCTTCGACTTGGAGAAGGCCTACGATACCACCTGGAAATCGGGGGATACTTCATGATCTCCACGATCTGGGTTTTCGAGGTCATCTTCCCCTTTTTATTCAAAATTTTTTGGCAGAACGACAGTTCCGGTCCGGGTTGGCACCACTCTCTCTGATGTCCACGAGCAGGAGTTGGGTGTTCCACGGGGAGCATACTATCTCCTGCCCTCTTTAGTATTAAGTCAACAACATTGTTCAATCAGTTCAGCAGGGTTCAGACTGCTCATTGTTTGTGGATGATTTTGCTGTCTACGCAACTGGAAGCCTGTACCCGAGTGTTCCAGCGCAGGCTCCAGCTTTGCGTAGATAAAATCCAGGGTGGGCGGATGAAAACGGTTTCACCTTTTCTGCTACAAAAACCCCGTGTATTTCACTTCCATAATTTCCGTCAGTTTTTTCCAGATCCGGAAATTCAAGTAGGGAAATCTCCCATTCCAGCTGTTAAAGAGGCCAAATTTCTGGGAGTCATTTTTGACCAAAAACTTGACTTTCTCAGCCACATCAAAAACCTCCCAAAAATGCTTGCCAAAAGGCACTGAATATTCTGCGGGTCGTAGCACACACCGACTGGGGCTGATAAGAAAACTTTGCTGCACCTTACAGAGCCCTGGTCCGTTCCAAACTGGACTACGGTTGTGCTTGTCTACGGCTCCCCAAGACCCTCTTACCTTTAACTTTTGGACCCTATCCCCATCAAGGGGGTTCGTCTCTGTCTTGGAGCGTTCCGCACCCCCCCTGTTTTACAGCCTGTACGCAGAGGCGGGCGAAAACCCTTTGTTGTCCAACCACAGGCTGAAACTGTCTTTGAATTTTTTACATCCGACCCGTTCTCAGAACCGCAGAATCCTGCCTATGACTGTGTTTTTGACCCTCCGTTCCAAGTAAGTTTGAAATAACCCGAAATGTATTCCGCCGTTTGGGCTTCGTATGCAGCCTCACGTGCGGAATGCAGGTATAGAACTGGGGGGTAGTTTCCGATTTTTCCAAGTTTCCGGATCAACCTCCATGGACCTTTTTCACACCAGAGATTCGTTTCGATCTCGGGAAGTTTCGGTAAGGAGTTTACCCGCTCTCTGGCGTCAAGGCTTTGTATGCCGAGCTCTGTTCCAAATCCCATCCTATCAAAAAGTTTTACTGATTTGGGTTTCCCAAATCTGAGGTGGAGTGGCTGTGCAGCCTACTGCCCCGGGGCTCCTTCTCAGATATTGTTGGAAATTTTACATTCAGATGCTTCTGTTATCTTTCTGAACTTACTGCTCTAGTACTGGCTTTGAAGATAATCTCCCCTTCTTCGAGGAGGGACTTTCTGGTTCTGTCGGAATTCGCTGTCAGCTTTAGAGGCCATAGCTGGCCGCAACCTTCAGCATCCAGAACTTTTACTTTTTTTTGAATTTTTTTGCAAGTTGAAGGCGGCGGTTACAACATTACTCTTGCTTGGGTTCCTGGCCATGTTGGCATCGGCGGGAACGAAATGGTTGATCGTTTAGCCAAGAACGCCAAGAGAGAAACTGTCCAACACTTATATCCCCTGCTCAGATGTGAAACCCAAAATTAACGATTATGTGAGAGACCTCTGGCAGGAGGATTGGAACACACAGACGAATAACAAACTCTTTCAGATCCGTCCAAACCTTAAAGACTTCCTCCCATCTACGTCGGGTGGTCGTAAAGAGGAAACGGTTCTGTGCCGGCTGCACACCGGCCATTCGTATTTTACCCATTCTTACCTTTTAAAGAGTGAGAAGCTCCGTGGTGCATTCCATGTCATGCGCCACTCACAATGAAACATGTTCTTTTAGAGTGTTTGGGGACTTGCACGATGTGAGACAAAAAACATTTTACAGCGGAGTCCATGAAGATCCTGTTCAGGGATTGTCCCCCCTGACGTGATCCTTAAAGTTTTGAGAGAAATTAAAATTTTTCATCTGATTTAAGTTTTTAAAGGAAGAAATTTTTTTAACAAATTTCTGGTGGTTTGTAGGGTCTTTTTAACGAGATGTGTGAAAGGGGTTTTTTTTTTTTTTTTTTTTTTTTTTTTTTTTTTTTAAATGCTGGGAGTTGTTTTTAAGTGGGTGACACCCCTGATGGGGCCCCTCTGCGGTCGGGGGCTTAAGCAACATTTCTTACCTATCTTACCTGTGCCTTCTGTGCCAACATATTAAAGCAACCTGCAAAAAGGTTGTAAAAGGTTTTTTTTTTTTTTTTTTTTTTTGGGGACGGGGTGATTTGTTTTAACGTGGTGCACCCCTGTGTGGCCCTTTGCGGTCAGCTGGGAAATAAGCAACATTATCTTATCTTATCTTAAAAAACCTGCGGGCCTCCCTTGGCTTTTTTACCTTGATGAGGGCTCCCTGTAAGTCAAGTTCATATAAAGAAAGTTTTGGGAGTTTTAAACCCGCCGATCTCACTTTCAGACAAAAAGCCCGCTTTGTTTTGGGAATGAATGTGTGGAAAAAAAGGATCTTGTGAAGTTTTCACCGTTTTGGTTCATCCGTCATTGCCCCAAACAATCACCCTGTATTTGTATTCTGAACCCGTGGCGGACAGAATGAATCAGTTCGTTTGGTGCTTTTTCTTAGCGGCAAAAGCATTTTCACATCCCGATCATCGACCAAAAGTTTCGGGGAAAGGGGCCATACCCTTTGGGTTGTGATTTTTTTCTTTGTACTATCGAGAAAGCAAAAAAAGAAGCACCCCTTTTCTTTTCCAGTTTGGGGCATAAGCCCTTGAGATGGCAAGATAAAAATTCCCCCAATAAATTTTTGTTCCCCTTGAATATGCGGGATTTCTGGACTTCAAACATCTTACTTCACGGGACAATGGGAAATTTCCCAAAGTTTTGATATCACGGACCCAAAATCCACGGGTGAAGATTAAGTGGCTGAGGTTTAAAAAGGGAAAGAAGAAAACATTTTATTTCAAAAGGAAAAGCCCGGGAGTTTTTCGGACCCTGATGATCAAGGGGAAAGGGCCCGTCGGGGGTCCCCAAATAAGCGGTGAGCAATTTTCAGGAGCTTCCCCCAGCGGAACACGGATTGTCTGCCTTTGTCTAAAGGGCAAAGAAAAAAGCCCTCCTGGCCCTCTGCCGGCTGGGGGTTTGTGCCACGGGGGGGACCCCAAACCCGTTCTCCCAACGGCTCCCCAGCGCCAGCCGGCTCCAGCAGGCCTTGAGAACCAGACATTACCGAGAAGGACACAAAATCCGAAGAAAAATCTGTAAAATTTTTCATTTGAGTGAATTTGACATTTGCGCCGTTGTCTTTTTTCATTCTGAACAATAGATGCCTTGTTTGTTAGTGGGAATAAAATCATTTGTTTTTTTATAGTACATTACTTTCCTTGGGATAAATCAATGAACTTTATCAATGGGAAAAATTCCTTTTTTTCTGCTGTGGAAAATCGGGGGGAAACAGTTTTTCCCTTTGGGGAAACCAACCCGTAAACAAAAGTGGGATACAGTGAACAGTTTTTTTCCTTTTGTAAAGGATACAGTGAACAGTCTCTCCCCCCCCCACCCCCCTCCATTTTGTGAAAAAAACCGGGGAACTGTGATTTTGTAGACGGTTGTTCTTACGGGGGATGATTCATCCTTGTGTGGATTTTGGAGACAGAAAACCCAGGTTTGGAAATGCACAATTTGCAAAAAAAAAAAAAAAAAACGTTTTGGTTTGGGGGTTATTTTTGTTTGTTGGGATGACAGTGTGAAGTAAAGTTGCTTTAGGGGTTGGTTGATTTACCCTGCCTGTGTGTTGGGGTGTGTGGGTGTGTGTGTGTGTGGGTTTTTGTGGGTGTGGTGTGTGGGGTGTGCGGCGTGCGTGGGGTTTCGTTTTCGGCGTGCGTGCGTTTCGTGGGGTTTGGGGCTGCGTTGGGGCGTGCGGCTGCGTGCGGCGTGGGTGCGTGCGTGCGTGCGTGCGTGGCCGAGGTGCGTGCGTTGGGGGTGCGTGGTGCGTTTCGTGCGTGCGGGGCGTGCTTTCGTGGTGCGTGCGTGCGTGCTGCGGGGCGTGCGTTTCCGTGCGTGCGTGCTTTTCGGTTTCGTGTGAAAGTCCCTTTTTCTGTTCCCCAGACTTTTTCCAGAAAAATGTCGACGTTAAATTTTTTTAGGCCCCTTGATTTTAAACCTTTTTTCCCTTTTTTTAAAAGTTCAACAAAGGGCCCATCCATTTCCCTTATTTTCTATCAGGGGTGGGTTTTCCCAGAAAATTTAATTTGTGTAAAATACAAAATTTGCTCATTTTAAAACATGGTTCAAGAATTGTTAAAAAACTTTTTTACCCAATCTTTTCTTTAATTATTCAAACTTCCAAGGGGCCCCAACTATGGTTTTTATTCCCTGAAAAAAATTGTTGCCCGAATAAAAATACAAAAACGATTGTTTTAAAACCCAACTGATTTTCTTGAAATAACAGATTGTGTCTGAAAAAGTTCCCTACAGTTTGGGGCATTTGTCCGTGGGCCCCCTTGGCTAGAGCCCCAAGGGAAACAGTGGGATTCCAAACTTTTTTTGGGAAAAGGGGTAAAATGTTTCCCGGCCCCAATCACTATCCCGTAGCTGATCAGTTTTTGGCCTGAAGTTCAGCTGTTAAGGTCTTACCATTGTTTGCCACAACCCTTTTAAGCCTTTTTAATAAAGTTTGCTTCAAAATTCTGGGGGAAAATGAAAGCCTTCTTTTCCCCCCCCCCCCCCCCCCCCCGACCAAAAAGGGGTTTTTTTTTTTTCCCCGATTGCGTAATTCTGTGGTTTCCCTTTTGGGGTTTTTTTTTAAACCCTCATTTGTTCAGCTTTAGAACACCCTCTAGTGTTTTTTTGTTCCCCGTTTGGGAAATTCTGCGCGCAAGGTTAATTTTCCCGGGGACCTGTGAAATCTTCAAGTGGGGGCCCTTTTTCAAAATGGCGTTTTTCAATTACAGTTGGGCTTTTAATGATCGCAATATGAAGGGTTTTAAAACCAAAAATTTCAAGGGGACATAAATTTTTGTAAAAGACTTTCGTTTTTTTCCCCATGCTTTCTCCCTTTGCACATTCTTTTTTTCTGGGGAAATGATTTAAAAATTCAGAAAGATTTTGAACTTGAATTTAAAAAGATCAAATTCCTTTCATGCTTAGAACTTTTGGTACCCCCTAAATTTTTTTGAATTTACAGAACAAAAAAATTGCAAATTTTAGTGGGCCCTTAGTTTAAACCCCTTGTATTCAAAACGGGGGCAGACGGGGGCGCTGAGACAGCGCGCTTTGATTTCGAACGGGCGCAGACGGGGGCTGGCCCCCCCGCCTGTGTTTCGGTTCTTTTCCATTTTACGTGCTGACCCTTTAAAATTCTCGGAGAGCCCCCTAAAAGTTGTTGGGGATTTCCCCCTATACCCAATAATGTGGCGCCCCTATTTTTTGGGTGCTGGGGAAACCCCTTCCATTCACTAAGAAAGAGGAGAAACTGCAAGCGAAGGTTGTGCGTGAGACTGACCGATTTTCACAATGGCGTCGTCTGCTAACAACAGCGAGTTTGGTGATATTCCTGAGTATTCAGGGAGGAGTGGGATCAAATTATGCAAGAAGTAGAGAAGTATGAAAATGGAGAGTTAGGAGAAGAGAATTATGTTGAAATCGGCACCAATGAAGGAGAGGAAAATGTTGAAAGCGACCCTCAGTACAACGTGCTACTCGCCGTTCTGCAAAACAATGGCGACCGGCTACACATCCTGCCCATGTGGTCGCATTCCAACAGCCGACAGGCCAAGCGCACTCACTGCCGAACACTGCCACCGCACTAGATTATTTCTTTTTTCTACCTCTCACATTTTTCCAACTAGTAGCAAAAGAAACTAACAGATACGCTCAACAAAAACAAGCAGCTAAGGGCACACCTGACCCCCTCTGGTTCGACACAACACCTGACGAAATGCGGGGCTGTCTCTGTACTGATTATTCCGTATGACAACTAAGGGATGACGCGTAGAAACGTCATATATGTGTTCTTTCTGCCAGGTGCCTCTATACTTTCATAAGAATGACTGTTTCCATGACTACCATGCGCAGAAAGTGGCTGAACAGTAGGGCAGTTTGCTAGTCTCTCTGCGTGTACGTGTATATATGCTTACCTGTAGTTTATTGTGACAGTGCTTTGATGACACTTGGCAGTGACACTCTACTCAATTTCTTCACAGCTATACATTGTGTAAATACATATGGACATGTATACGGTGCTTAGAACAGTGACAGAAAAACAATGAGGAACTGTGCTTGAATCTACAGTAACTGTTCAGTAGTGACAATTGACACTAGTTGTGTGTGACATTCTGTGGATTACCTGTGGGGACTGAACAGGCGGACAGAAGACAGATCATCTCACTTTGGCCGCAGCTTTCATTTTACAACACTAACATGCATGTGCATGGGATAACTGCATGTTGGTGTGCTGTATTAGAATTGTCACCATCGCATGTGACACATTAGGTGACATTTTGGTGACAGTGACATGACCTTTCACCTCGAGACGCACAAAATCAATGCTCACAGTATAGAACAAAGCTTGTGATCATACATGCGGAATTTCGTAGCTCTAGAGGTTTATTCTTGGTTGTGGTGAAGCATGAACCATACATACCCATTTTAAGGCTAAATTCACCAAAAAAATCTGAAAACTAGGGGGAATTTGGCCTCAGAGAATCTGAATACAAGGGGGTTTAGCAGTAAGCATGCCCCAATCTGCATGTGAAAGAGCTGCCAGTGGTTTTGCCCAAGCGGTGTGATGTTCACTGTATCTTTGTCAACACGCCCAAAAACTGCTGCCATCAGCTTTCTCTGTACTTCACAGGCTAGGTGTAAACTTTAGTGAGAACACTCACAACAGCAAACTTAGGTGTTGCGCAGGTCTGACATTAAGTCCAGAGTCTCTTATTGTGATTTGCAAGTGATGACAGCGTAGTGTGTGTCCTGTGGCATCATAGCATGGACCAGGGTGACATCGAGGAAACAGGCAGACACAACAGTATAGAGTGTGTTCTGTGTGTGTGTGTGCATTGCGCGCGCGCTCGTGTGTGTGTGTGTGATGTGTGTGTGTGTGTGTGTGTGTGTGTGTGTGTGTGTGGTTGTTGCAGCATGGAACCCGCATGACATTGACAGAACATGCCCACACAACAGTGTAGAGCGTGTTTTGTGTGTGTGTGTGGTGTGTCATAGCATGGACTTGGATAACATTGAGGGAACATGGACCCAACACAACATGTAGAGTGTTTTGTGTGTGTTTTGTCATAAAATGACTTGGATGACATCAAAGAACATGCATCCCATACAACAGTATAGAGCATGTTTATGTGTGTTGTTACAGCATGGGTCTGGATGATTTGATGGAACATGGATTTTCAACACGACAGTGTAGAGCGTGTTAGTGTGTGTTGTTACAGCATGGGTCTGGATGATTTGATGGAACATGGATTTCAACACGACAGTGTTAGAGCGTGTTATGTGTGTTGTTACAGCATGGGTCTGGATGACATTGATGGAACATGGATTTCAACACAACATGTAGAGTGTGTTATGTGTGTTGTTACAGCATGGGTCTGGATGATTTGATGGAACATGGATTTCAACACGACAGTGTAGAGCGTGTTATGTGTGTTGTTACAGCATGGGTCTGGATGATTTGATGGAACATGGATTTCAACACGACAGTGTAGAGCGTGTTATGTGTGTTGTTACAGCATGGGTCTGGATGATTTGATGGAACATGGATTTCAACACGACAGTGTAGAGCGTGTTATGTGTGTTGTTACAGCATGGGTCTGGATGACATGATGGAACATGGATTTCAACACAACATGTAGAGTGTGTTATGTGTGTTGTTACAGCATGGACCTGGGTGACATTGAGGGAACATGCCGACACAATCGAAATGCTGCGGCTGCCATTGGTAGAAAAGACTTGGTGCAGGTCAGTCTTCTTTTGGTCAGCACACACACGTACAGATGCATGTGCACTCTCTCTCACAACAGATACATGCACACACACACACACACACAGACATATGCACACAAACACATGAATGCTTGCACACATGCATGTATGCTTACAGGCGTGCTTGCACAGTCACACATGGGCACATCACCTGTGCTTGCACACATGTGCACACACGTACAGAGCATGGATGCATACATGCATATGTGTAAGTGTTTACACACACACGCACACGCACACACACGCACACATACATACAGATGCATACACAGTTGTGCACACACACGAACACACTCGGTGTCACGACGACCCCGGAGGTCTGCCCTGACAGGATCGGTCTAGGTGGGAGTGAAGGGAGTGACTGACCTCACACGCCCCGCAAGAGACCACACAATAAAGATTACGATACAACACCCCATTTATTCACACCAACATACACAGTCATAAATAAGCATTCCAAAAACACACAACATGCACATTCATTTTTTTTCATTTATGCCCGTCGCTCCCGGTGGAGCATAGGCCATCAACGACTCTTCGCCATCGCACTCTGTTCTGGGCTGTTCTGGTCATTCCAGTCCAGTTGGTCCCTTGTTGTTTCAACTCCGCCTCAGTGTCTCGTCTCCAGCTGTTGCGAGGCCGGCCTCTCTTTCTCTTTCCCTGCGGGTTCCAGGTCAGGGCTTGGCGTGTGGTGCTGGATGCTGGCTTCCTGAGGGTGTGTCCGATCCAGCCCCACTTCCTTCGCAGTATCTGCTTGGCCACTGGTTCCTGTCCCGCACGCTCCCACAGATCTTCGTTTCGGACCTTGTCCTGCCATCGGATTTTGTAGATGCGCCTCAGACAGGTGTTGAAGAATGTCTGAATCTTTTGTTGCATCGTCTGTGTTGTTCGCCACGTCTCGCATCCGTAGAGCAGAACTGATTTCACATTGGAGTTGAAGATGCAGAGTTTGGTTCTTATGCTGATTCCTCCAGATGCCCAGATGTTCTTGAGCATGACGAAAGCTGCTCTTGCCTTGCCGATTCTGGCTGTGACGTCTCGGTCCGTGCCTCCCTGTTGGTCAACCACGCTTCCCAGGTAGACGAAAGACTCCACCTCCCTGATGGGCTCTCCATCGACTGTGACTGGTGTGTTGGCAGTGGTGTTGATTTTCATCAGCTCGGTCTTCTTCCTGTTAATCTTGAGCCCTGTCCCGGCTGATGTGGTCTCCAAGGAGTGGTCTTGTCCTGCATCTGGCTGTGGCTGTGTGACAGGAGCGCCAGGTCATCAGCAAAGTCAAGGTCATCGAGCTGCGTCCAGAGTGTCCACTGTATACCGTTGTTTCTGCCTGTTGTAGTGTCTTCATGATCCAGTCAATGACCAGGAGGAAGAGGAACGGCGACAGCAGGCATCCCTGCCGAAACTCGGTCTTCACCTTGAAACTTTCGGACAGGTGGCCGGCGTGGGCAATCCTGCAGTTCATGTCCTGGTAGGTGCACCGGATGAGGGAGACGATCTTCTCGGGGACTCCGTAATGCCTCAGCAGCTTCCACAGCATCTCTCTGTCCACACTGTCGAAAGCCTTCTCATAATCTATGAAGTTGATTGTAAAGGGGGGAGTTCCACTCCAGCGACTGCTCCACGATGATGCGCAGGCTGGCGATCTGGTCGGCACATGATCTGTTCTGCCGGAAGCCTGCCTGCTGGTCTCGGAGCTTGGGGTCGACGGCCTCTTTCATTCTCTCCAGTAGAACCCTGTTGAGAACCTTGCCTGGCGTTGACAGGAGCATGATCCCTCGGTAGTTGCTGCAGTCCCTGAGGTCTCCTTTCTTCGGCAGCTTGATGACGATTCCTTCTTTCCACTGAGCCGGTACCTCCTCCTTCTCCCAGATCTTGCTGAAGAGGCTGTATAGCATGTTGACAGCTGTCTCTATGTCTGCTTTGATGGCTTCTGCTGGTATCTCGTCCGGCCCTGCAGCTTCCCATTTTTCAGAGTCATGATGGCCTTCTTGATCTCTGCCTTTGAGGGTTTGTCACAGCTGATGGGCAGGTCTGTCTCTGCAGGTGGGATGTCTGGTGTGCGTCAGGGGCGGGGCGGTTCAGCAGCTCCCTGAAGTGTTCTGCCCATCGTTTCAGCTGTTTCCTCGGTTGTTGTCAGTGGGTTTCCGTTCTTGTCCTTCACTGGCTTGTCTGTCTGCTGGAACTTACCCGTCAGCTTCTTGGTCACCAGGTACAGGTCCTTCAGATTCCCCTGTCCGGCTGCTGCCTCTGCTTGGCTGGCCAGGTCGTCAAAGTAGTCCCTCTTGTCCTTCTTGATGCTCTTCTTTACTTCTCCGTTCGCTGCTGTGTCTCTTCCTGTGCCTTTGCCCTAGCTGCTCTTGTTCGGCTCGTGTTCAGTGTAGCTTTCTTCTCTCTCCTTGTTTCCAACTTGTGGATGGTGTCGGCAGAGATCCATTCTTTGTGCTGGGCCTTCTTCTTGCCAAGGATCTCTTCACATGTGTCATGCCAGAGCTTCTTGCAGTGTTCCCACTGTGCTCGATGTCCGTCTCACTGTCTTCTATCAGCTCTTGTAGCGGCTGGAACCTGTTTGGAAAGGCTGATCTGGAATGCTGCTTGGTGTCCCTGTTCCGGAGCAGTCCGACATTGTACCTTGTACGTGTGTTGTTGGTGTTGGTGAATCTCTTGAGGCGAAGTCTCACTGTTGTTAAAAGAAGGTGGTGGTCTGATGACACGTCAGCACCTCTCATCACTCGTACATCCCGCCATGATCTCCTGAATTTGCGGCTAATGCAGATGTGGTCAATCTGGTTCTCCGTGACATGGTTCGGGGATCTCCATGTGGCCTTGTGGATGCGCTTGTGTGGGAAGATGCTTCCTCCTATCACCAGCTGGTTCAGGGCGCACAGGTCTGCAAACGCTCACCATTCTCGTTCATCTGTCCAGTCCATGTGTCCCCATGAGTCCTCGTAGCCTGTGTTGTCCCTTCCGATCTGGCGTTAAAATCTCCCATCAGTATGGTTATGTCCTTTGCTCCTCTTTTGTCTATCACTGTCTGTAGTTGCTGGTAGAAGTCATCTTTCTTCTCTTCTTCCGCATCATTGGTGGGAGCATAGCACTGGATGATGTTCAGCCTGATGTCATTCTTCTTCGTGGTAAACTTGGCTGTGATGATGCGGGAGTTGACAGGTTCCCATCCGATGAGTGCCCCTTGTGCCTCCGGTGCCAGCATCAGGGCCACGCCCTCAGTGTGGGGGGATCCATCCTCTGTGTGTCCTGAGTACAGCAGCTGTTCTCCAGATGAAAGTCTCAGCTGTCCTGATTGTAGCCACCTTGTCTCACTCAGTCCTAGCACTCTCCGATCTTGTAGTTTTTCATCTCTCTCGCAACTTGGATGGTTTTTCCTGTTTCAAACATCGTCCTGATGTTCCATGTGGCTACTTTCGTTGTTGTCCTGGGTGTTAGAAGGGGAGTCGGCCTTGCAGCTTCCTTTCGGCTTTCACTGCACTGTGTCATAAGTCTCCGGGATGGAGACCCTTCATTGCCCAGGTGAATGCTTTGGTTCATTGTCGTCAATGCTTCTGTAACTCGTCTTTTTTACAGGCAGGGTTGTTAGCCCTACGCAAACCCCTTTATCCTCGGGGCGAGGTGGTCCTGCCTTAGTCGCCTCTTACGACATGCATGGCAGGGCAGTGGGTCTATTCTATGCCCAACCCACAGGGCAGACACAACATGCACAACTATAAATAAACATTTCACCATATGACGTACACATCACAATCACAACATTTCAACACATATGACATATACACAATTATAATAAACATTTCCAGCATCCATCCCTTTCCACACCATGGAGTGCCTCCACACCCCTGCCTCTCCAAAGTCTACTGGGAGCACCCTGTCGCACTGGGTGCTCCAACCGGGTCGGTTCTTGAAGAGGGTCGTTCAAGGCCGACACCCTTGACACGCACAAACGGGACGGAGGTCCGGGACGGGGAAGGGGACCGGCCAGTAAGCCACGGGCTTTCCCCGTCGTGGCCCCCGACCAGGGGTTTACCCAACCGGGCGCGCGGCCAAACCCAGAGGGGGCCCCAACAGGCGTGGCACCAACCGTCCGGGTCCCGCCAGAGCGTGGCCCCCCCAGGCGTGGCACCAACCAGTCCGCGGCCCAACCAGAGCGTGGCCCCAACCAGGCTTTGGCACCAACCGGGGTCCAAAAGCTCCGGGTAAAGCCCGGGAGGAGGGAAAAGGTGCGGGAGGAGAAAAGAAAAGGGGGGGAAGGGGGTATGGAACCCCCCCCGTCAGTACTTTGGCCCATGCTTTAAACCCCTAACACCCACTGCATATGGGCGGGGGGGGTTTTTACAAAACACAAACAACCCCAGCCAACAAGACCGAGCAAAAACACAGTAAAAATCAAACAGGAATGTTGTTAAAGTTTCGAACCGAGCGGTAAGAGACTGCATTAAATTAACAGGTATAAAACAAATATAAATATCTTATTTCTCTCACTCATGTTAACATTTTCCCTTTTAGGAATAAACCAAAAAAGCAATATCGCTTTATAACTGCCCCCACATTAAAAATAAATAATTCAATGGATAAATTTTCCATTTTTTTGCCACATTTTTAAAATAACCAAATTCCAACCCCGCTCCCAACGCAAAATCATGCGTACGCACGCTCGCGAACATAAAACTCGTTCCTTGCCACACAAAAAAAGCGGGGCCCAAGGTAAGAGTCCCGGCGAAAGTGACGGGGCGGACGAGCGAGACCAAGCAATTTTCCAACCCTGAATCCCGGGGTTTCTCCCCATCCCACCCCTAGTACCGATGCAAAAACAGGAGGAAAAAATTTTGGATTAAATTTTTTATGGCCGGTTAAAAATTGAATTCCAGAGAAAGGTCTCAAACAAAATTTCTTTTCAATTTTGCAAACAAAAGAAAATTGCGCAAAAAAAGAAAAATAGCGGGGTAACAACAACAAACCCAAAACAAAAAAACCGAAATATGCTTACCCGTACCCGGGGTGACCCCGAAGAGGGGGTAAAGATCTCTCTGCCCTCTGTCCGTCGAGAGGACAGAAAAGGGAGATGCGGGAAAAAAAAAAAGAATGATGTCCCCCCCCCTACAGGCCGATGTAGGAAATTTAAAGTACGACTGACCTTCGGTAAAGGGGAAGAACCAAACGGGCAGGCGTCCAGAGACATCTTTCCCTGAGTGAGAGAAAAAATCCCCCAGCGATGGCGGCCAAATGCCCCGCTACGTCACAGAGTGACATCTTAAGTAAAAAAAATGAAGCCGTGCGACAGGTAAAAAGACAGGCGAGAGGCCCATAGACAGAATTCGGAGAAAAGGGACCCGCCCCCCGTGAACCCGCAGGATGAAAACGGGCAGTGGAATTAGAGAGGAGAGAGGAAAGCAAACCCAACTTTAGCCGAACCACACCAAGGTGAACCCCACCCAAGCCCCTTAAGGGAGGTAACGCACAGCAACGCCATAAAAAAAATGAGTAAATTCCCCCACCCTAGATGGGTCAAAGTGTAGGCCCCGTGACAACCTGAAAAAACCCCCCTTCTAAAAGCATCTTTTTCCTCGGAGTACATGCTCCTTTAAACCCTTTTGGACGCAGGTGCAAATTGGGCAACAATGGGACCAAACCCCCAACTCTTTGTAAAGACAGAGTACGATGAACCCAAATTACAAACTTTCTTTCGTTTGAACCCACAGGGGGAAAAATACATAATACTACATTTTCAAACAAAATAAGCAAACCTTCCCAAAACCCTGAAAGTAACAATCCGGGAAACCTTTTTGGGAATTTACTACCTTAACATTTACTGAAGTGAAAACTGTCACTAAAAACCCATACCCGAACCAAAAGGGGGAAAACCCTGGGTTTAGGGGGAATTTCCCTTGATGATTTTCCCAAAGTGGGTTTATACGAGCTCGGGTAAAAAGTCAGATCCTATTTCTGGAACCCTTGATATGACGGAAAGACCTCGTTCCCTCCCAACTCATGAGTCGCCACTGCTGGCCCGGGTCCGGCCAGGGACTTTTGGGGAAGGGTGATGATCGCTTTTCCCCGTACAAACTTTCCGGGGCCCACTTTTTTTGGGGACGCCAGTGCATTCCAAAAACTGCCCCGGGGGCCTCAAAATAGTAGGGTATCGAAAATCCCCAAAACGGGGGAGCCTCCCGGGGACGATTTGCATAGTTAACCCCTACCGAAAGGTCGGTGACTGCGATTTTTATGGTGGATTAAAAGGGTCCCACCAGGTCACCCCCAAACCCTTTCTGAATGGCTCCCCAACCCGTGGCACTGACCCCTAGGGGGAAAACCTTCAGGCACCCCCCGGCGGGTTTTCCCTTGGGCCCCGGTATGCAACTGCGGCAGTACTGCCCCAACCTTTGAGTTCATTTCCCCCGGGCCCAAAAAAATTTGTCTTAAATCGCTCGAGAGTCCCCCCTTTGGCCCCTTGAACCCGCCATGGTGAATATGGGCCTGCCGGAGAACGTTTTTCTCAAGCTTTTGGGGAAAACTTTTGCTTGGCTACCCCACTGCCCCTGAAAACCTAAAGAGGGTCCCCTTTTGGGCTTGAAGCCACCTTGGGTGTCGGGGAGACTGAGCGGCGATCCACCGTTGTCGCAGGCGTTGGACATCCAAGTCCCTGGGCCCGAAGGCGGACCATGGTAGCAATCGGCCCCGCCAGAACCCGTCAGGTCGGGTGGAGAACGGGGGGCAATTCCTGTTTTTGCTTCTTAGCTTTGGCGGGTTGGTAACTCCCCCAACGCCTGAGGAATCCGTAAAACCGGGCTGACGGGGGTCCCTCAGAAAGGGGGACAGTATTCCTATGAGAAGGGAAAACATATCGCTCCACCCCGATGGCCCTCTTCGCCACAGAATGGGGGGGGGAAAAGGAAAAGTACAGAAGGACGGGTGGGGGAAAACCAGCCCCCCAACCCGCCCCATCATAATAGCGCCCCCCCGGGGTCAGGGGGAAACCAAACCTTTTTCAAAAAAAGGCGTTTCCCGAAATCCCGATGGGGTGACCAAAGGGGGAACCAACAACAGAGAAACACTGGGGATCGAATACCAAAGGGGAGGAACCCACGTTGCCCAGGCACGAGGGCTTGGGAAAGGGTACCCACGCTACCACGGCTTTAGGGCAATTTTTAAAATGGCCCGGACGACCACAAGAAAACAAATCGGGGTGCTGAAATCCCCCCGAACTGCCTGCCTTGTTTCCCCCAGCAGTTGTCGGCGCCCTTTTTGCCCCTAAATCCTTGGAGGGGTCCTCCCGTATCTGGGATGCCATAAAATTGCGGGCTTAGCAAACACCCCGCGTATGAATCCAGCCGGAAATCCTGAGGGGCTTCTCGCATCCGGTCCCAAAATTGGGGGGAACGTGTTGGTGAGTGTTCAATGAGGATCAGATCCTCCCTCCCAAATTAGCCAAATGGCCGTTCCCCAGGTTTTTTCCGCCTTCACCAAACGCCGAAGGGTTTGTTTTATTCCTTCAGGACCTAATTCCTCCTTATCTCTGGGGGGAAGGGGAAACGCTTTGCAGAGCCAACTGCGTCTGATAAAACCGCCTTCATTTAGAGTGAGCACACACTCCTTGCAGCACCAGTATTCCAGAAAAAAAGGTGATAGCCTTTGTTCCTCAGACAATTGTGTATGAACTAGCAACCTTCGTCAAATTGCTCTAAGAACATATAAATGTCTCACTAGGTCTGAACTACTGGAAGCTTTAACTTTGGGCCTCTAACTCTATCGCTTGCTGTCGATCAACCCGACGTTACAGATGCGGGAGTACCTGCGAAAGAAGTTGTTCCATCTCCTCCTACGCAGGAGGCATCCATCCTGTATAGTTCTTCCCTTCGGAGGGCTTACGGTTGAAAAGCTCTTCCCTACGCTGAGTAGCCTCTTCCCTCGCTGATCTTCTGTCTGGCAGCCTCTCTCTGCGCAGAGCAGCCTATTCCTCGGGATCTTCCTGTCTGGACGCCTCCTCTCTGCGCAGAAGCAGCTTCTTCCCTACCGCTGGGCCTCCTGTCTAGCAGTCTCTCTCTGCGCTTTCCTACGCAGAGCTTTCTGGCCTATCTAGCTCTTTCCCTACGGAGGGCTTGTCTAGCAGCAGACTTCGTCGCTGTTGCTCTAGAAAATCAGGTCAGAGGCCGATCTATCTGGGCGGGATTCACAACTCCCGACACGGAGGAGTGACACGTTTGACCCGTCCTTGGGTCTCGGCTTTCCCATGAGGGAAAGTCCCCCGGGGCATCACTCCTTACAGGGGAAGCATGGAGAGAGAGGGCTTTGGTTTCTGCGTACATCAACAGAAGCCCTTAGTTGCTTCACTATTACTCTGACGCTTACCGAGCGAGTCGGGGTCTCAGCAGGAAGATCCCCAGCGAGGGAAGAAGTAGTGAAAGTACTCTCTGGACCATCGGCTACAGCACGGGAATCTATTAAGTAGAATGTCACTGTAGTCGAAGTACCTGGTTCTTTATAGCTAGGGAAACTACATTTTGAATACCTTTCTTTCTTCGTCGCAGCGTCGCCACACCACCGCACGGACTTTGCGATTACAACAATATCCTACGGTTTTCACCTACGGGGGCAAGACGATTCCACTTGAAAAAACAATATTTTTAGGGGTGTGTGTATATGTGTGTATGTGTGTGTGTGTGTGTGTGCGGGCATGTTACGGTGCTCCCACTCTGGCAACACCGCGCTACAAAGCACGAGCAACAGTGCGGTGGGGGGCTCACCGAAAAATAATCAAAACAAAAACTATGTCGGATGCCCCCACTTCTGGGCAACACCGCGCTCCACAGCACGAGCAACAAGTGCGGTGGGGCTGGCCGGAAAAAAAACCAAAATGGCAGAGGAATCCGGAGAGAGGAAAAAAAGGGACCACGAACGTCACGAATACAAACCCCCTGTACTCAATAACCACCCGGTAAAAAAAACAAAAAAAATACTGGCTAACTACAATACAGGAATGGCAGGACTGTGCGTGGCACAGATAAGGCTAAGACTTTCGGCCGTACATGCGGTAAGGCACCCGGCGGAAAGAGGTCTGGGACGCGGTCGATTCCCTGGTTTCACCTCGATTACCAGTCACACGGATGTTTCCTCATGCCACCCAGAGACTCCTTCACACTAGAGTCACCCAGCCAACCACCCCACGAACAAACACGACTAACTGGAACTAAACATATACAAACAGACAGAAGCGGACAGGTACTCCGCGAAAGAGAGAGACAGTCAGAGCCCTTCACATCCCGGACGAGGCCCCCACAATTGTAACGACCGACCCCCGGAGTCTGCCTGACAAGGATCGGTATAGGTGGGAGTGAAGGGACGTGACTGACCTCACACGCCCGCCAAGAGACACACAATAAAGATTAGATACAACACCCCATTTATTAACACCAACATAACAGTCTTATATAAGCATTCCAACACACACAACATGCAAAACTATAACAATTAAAAATTTCACCATACGACGTACACAATCACAATCACAACATTTCAATAAACAATATGGACATATACTCATTATAAATAAACATTTCCAGCATCCGCATCCCCTTTCCACAACATGGAGATGCCTCCACACCCCTGCATCTCCAAAGTCTACTGGGAGCACCTGTTCGCACTGGGTTGCTCCAAGCCGGGTAGGTTTCTTGACCTGAAGAGGGTCGTTCAAGGTCCGACACCCTTGACACGCACAACGGGACGGTGGAGAGCGCGCCACAGGGAGGGGGGGGGGGGGGAGGGGGGAACGTGGCGTTGTTGCCGGGGTCCTGGACGGGGGATCGGACCGGCAGTAAAGGACACGGGCTTTTCTACCAGTACGTGGTCCCGACAGTGCGGGATCCCAACCAGCGCGCCGGCGGTACAACCAGAGCAGTAGGCCCCAACCAGAGCGTGGCACCAACCAGTCCGCGAGTCCCGACCAGAGCGTGGGCCCCAACCAGCGCGTGGCACCAACCGTCGAAGGGTCCAACCAGAGCGTGGCCCCAACCAGAGCGTGGCCCCAACCAGCGTGGGACCAACCAGTCCAAGCTCCGGGCGAAAACCCCCGGGGGGGAGGGAAAAGGTAGCTGGGAGAGAGAAGAAAGGGAGGGGAGGAAGGGTACAGCTACCCGTCGTCAGTACAGTTGACCCATGCTGTTAAATCCTAACAGCCACTCGCATGATGGGCGAGGGGAGTCTACTAAACACACCAACAACACCCAGCTCAACACAGACCTGAGCATAACACAGTAAACCAATCAAATCAGGAATGTTCGTTTAAGTCTTTGCACACGAAGCAGGTAAGAGACTGCATTAAATTAACAGGCTATAAAACAAATATGAATCATCTTCATCCTTCTCTCACTCATGCTTAACATTTTCCTTTCTTAGGAAATAAACCAACACAGCAACTATCGCTTTATAACTGCCACCACATTTGCAAATAATAATTCAATGGCATAATTATCACACTTTATAGCCACATTTCAAAATAACACAAATCTCCAACCACGCATCCGAACGACAAATCATGCGTACGCACGCTCGCGAACATAAAACTCGTTCTCCTTGCACACACAAACAGACGGTGGCCGAATGATAAGAGTCCGGCGAATGTGACAGGGGCGGACGAGCGAGACCAAGCAAGTACCAACCCTGAATCACCAGGTTCTCTCCCATCCCCACCGACTACCGCATCACCAGATGCATAAACAGGAGAAAGAATTTTGGATATAATTTAGGATGGCCAGGTTAAAGATTGAATTAACCAGAGAAAAGGTCTCAAACAATATTTCTTTTACAATTTTGAAAACAAAAAGAAAATTGCGCAAAAGAGAAGAATAAAGCGGCTAACAACAACAAACCAAAACAAACAAACCACGAAACTGATGCTTACCAGCTACCCGTGGGTGACCCAGAAGAGGCGGGTCAAACGACTCTCTCTGCCCTCTGTCCAGTCGAGAGGACAGAAGCGCAGATGCGGAAAAAGAAGAAGTGATGTCCCCCTCCTACAGGCCGACTGTAGGAAATGAAAGTACCGAGTGTACCTTCGACGATAAGGTGAAGAACCAAGACCGGAGCAGGCGCTCCCAGAGACATCTTCCGCTCGAGTGAAGAGAAAACCTCCCTCAGCGATGGCGGCCAACATGCCACGCTACGTCACAGAGTGAGCATACTTCAAGCTAAAAGAAATGAAGCACGTGTGCGACAGGTAAAAAGACAGGCGAGAGGCCGATAGACAGCAAGTTCGAGAGAAAGGTACCAGCCTCCCGTGAACCTGCAGGATGAATAGCACGGGCAGTGGAATTAGAGAGAGAGAGAGAGAAAGCAAACCGAACTTGAGCTGAACCACACCAAGGTGCAACCGCACCACAAGCCACATTAAGGGACGGATACACGACAACAGCAACGACAATAAATAAATGAGTAATTCCGCCACCCCAGATGGGTCAAACGTCGTAGGCCTCGTGACAAACTCGTGACACTATTAATATATTTTGTTTGTTGTTTGTTGATGGTTTTTTTGTGTTTTTTTAAAAAAAAAACTCTCTTCCCCCCGTTTAAAACTGCTCTCCTCTTTTTTCTTTCTTTTTGTTGTTGTTGATTGTTTTAAAAAACTGTCTCTCTTTTTTTTTTTCGTCTTTTCCCCCTTTTTTTTTCCTTCCCTCATTTCTCTACCCTTCCCTTTATTTTTCGCTCTCTCTCTCTCTTCGTTTCATGTCTCTTCTTGCTTTCTTTTCTTCAGCCTTTCTGTCTGCTTCTTTCCGATTCTGTCTCTTCTCTGTCCCCCCCCCCCCCCCCCTCTTTTCCTTCCTCTTCTTTTGCCTTTCTTTTTTTCTTGTCTGCTCCAGGCTCCTCCCCCTCCCCCTCTCTCTCGGGGACATCCAATTTCACCTATTCCAGTTTCACCTATTCCAGTTTCACCTATTCCAGTTTCACCTATTCCAGTTTCACCTATTCCGGTTTCACCTATTCCAGTTTCATCTATCCCAGTTTCACCTATTCCAGTTTCACCTATTCCAGTTTCACCTATCCCAGTTTCACCTATTCCAATTTCACCTATTCCAGTTTCACCTATTCCAGTTTCACCTATTCCAGTTTCACCTACGGTCTCAGGAAGGCAAATTTCACCTACTGTGATGTATCTTACGGGTCAATTTCACCTACTGTGGTGTTTGCGCTATACGAGGGACCGACCGACAGCCTACCAATGCATTAAGCATGGGTTAAAAAAAAAAATACACGTGAAAGTAATGCCTTTCAGTTAAAAATACTTTAATTGACTTTTTAAGTCTGTACATAGATATCACATTCACATATGTTGTAGTGTACAAGTCAGTGAAGTTACGAGGGAAGATTGAGTCAATTTCACATTGAAAAATAAAAACAGTGGGCAAGCCATGCAGAGAGAGAGAACAAGAAAAACACAGCTCACAGGTCCACAGGTCGTAGGTGAAATCTGACGGCTTGCCAACCCCGAGGCAGGTGAAATGGAACTTTTGGCAAATTCTGTAAAAAGGAGGGGAACAACTGAGTAGGTGAAACTGCACGGGTCAGGGCAGACATCTTGCTAATTTGAATAACAAAGCGTAGGTGAAACTGGACGCCCCCTCTCTCTCTTTCCTTATCCCCCCCCCCCCCCTCCCTTCCCTTGTCTGTCCATGCCTTTCCATCGCTGTCCATCTCTTCTCTGCGCGGTCTTCTCCTATTCTCTTCCCTGTTCACCGCCCTCTCCCCTCTCACCTCCCCTCTCACCTCCCCTCTCCGGTATGACCTTTCCCTTTTCTACCTTCTCGTCTTTGTGCCTCTTCTTTTTCCACTTTCTTTTCTTTCCTCTTCTCTTGTCTTGTTTTCCTCCTCTCCTCTCTCTCTCTCTCTCTCTCTCTCTCTCTCTCTCTCTCTTTCTCTTTCTCTCTCTCTCTCTCCTCTCTCTCTCTCTCTCTTCTCTCTCTCTCTCTCTCCTCTCTCTCTCTCTTTATTCCTCTCCTCTCTCGCACTGTCTCTCTCTGTGTGTTTCTCTCTCTACCCCCTCTCTCTCTCTCATTTTATTCATCTCCTCTCTCGCGCTGTCTCTCTCTCTCTCTCTGTATTGCTTTCTTTACCCCTCCCTCCCTCTCTCTCTCTCTCTTCCACATCCTCCCTCCCTCTCCCTCTCTCTCTCTCTCTCTCTCTCTTTTCCTCGCTTTCTCTCCTCTCTCTCTCTCTCTCTCTCTCTCTCTCTCTCTCTCTCTTCCTTCCTTCCTCTCTCTCCCCCCCCCCCTCCCCCTCTCTCTCTCTCATTCCACCTCGCTGGTCTGCCATCCAGCACCAAGGAGTATAAACTGACGGCACACGTTATTCAGGGAGGTGATGGTGCAGATCTTCGCCCCTGCCGCCCCCCCCCCCCCCC
>JAFLJL010015897.1:0-39773 GCA_018398815.1 Conus ventricosus | reverse complement strand
CGTGGAAGTCATAACGTATTCCGATTGGAAGATGCACCATCGCAGACGCGGGAAAGATTCCATTTTATTTCGAGGGAGAAGGATGAGGCGTTTTGAACATTCTTGATCTAGCAAAAAGTCAGCGAGTGCCACAGAGTAAAATGTGCACGCACTTCACAATTGGCGGTGTCAAGCAGTCTGCTGTAGGTCTGTGCCGTGTTTGCCCCTCGGACATAGGCTTGCGGTTGAGAAACAGGGTCCTGGGAAATTGCGTCGCTAAACGCACAGCCGTGAAAAAAATGCGTAGGAAGGCAGAAAAACGCAATAATTACGCAAAATTTTGCAATAAATGGAACCCCTGACCCTAAATGTATTCCGCCGTTTGGTCTTCGTATGCAGCCTCACGTGCGGAATGCAGGTCTAGACCTCGGTGTAGTATCCGATTTTTCCAAGTTTCCAGATCAACCTCCATGGACCTTTTCACACCAGAGATTCGTTTCGATCTTGCAGCTTTTCGCAAAGAATCTACCAGCTCTCTGGCGTACAAGGCTTTGTATGCTGAGCTCTGTTCCAAATTCCCATCCTGTCAAAAAGTTTTCACTGACGGTTCCAAGTCTGAAGATGGAGTGGCCTGTGCAGCCTATTGCCCTGGGGATCCTTCTCAATACTGTTGAACATATTCACTCAGATGCTTCTGTCTATTCTGCTGAACTTACTGCTCTGTTTTGGCTTTGAAGATAATCTCACATTCTTCAAAGAGGGACTTTCTGGTTCTGTCGGATTCGCTGTCAGCTTTGGAGGCCATAGCTGGCCGCAACCTTCAGCATCCAGAACTTTTACTTTTTTTTGAACTTTTTAGCAAGTTGAAGGCGGACGGTTACAACATTACTCTTGCTTGGTTCCTGGTCATGTTGGCATCGGCGGAACGAAATGGTTGATCGTTTAGGCCAAGAACGCCACAAGAGAGAAACTGTCCAACACTATATCCCCTGCTCAGATGTGAAACCCAAAATTAACGATTATGTGAGAGACCTCTGGCAGGAGGATTGGAACACACAGACGAATAACAAAACTCTTTCAGATCCGTCCAAACCTAAGGACTTCCTCCCATCTACGTCGGGTGGTCGTAAAGAGGAAACGGTTCTGTGCCGCTGCACACGGCCATTCGTATTTTACCCATTCTTACCTTTTAAAGAGTGAAGAAGCTCCGTGGTGCATTCCATGTCATGCGCCACTCACAATGAAACATGTTCTTTTAGAATGTTGGGACTTGCACGATGTGAGACACAAACTTTTTACAGCGGAGTCCATAAAGATCCTGTTCGGGGATGTCCCGCCTGACGTGATCCTTGAGTTTTGAGAGAGATTAACATTTTAAATCTGATTTAAGATTTTTACGGCAGAAAGATTTTTAACAAAGTTTCGGGTGCGTTAGTAGACGATGTCATCAAACGAGTGTGTGAAATTGGTTTTTTTTTGTTTTTTTTTAATGACTGGTGAGTTGATTTTAACGTGGTGACAGCCCTGATGTGGCCCTTTTGCGGTCGGCTGGGCTATAAGCAATATTATCTATCTTATCTACACACACCCCAAGCACGCACACACACACACACACACACACACACACACACACACACACACACACACACACAACACACACACACACACATTGAATTGTGCACATGCACATGGACGCACACACACACACACGCACACGCACACACTCGCACACACACTCTCACACACACAGACCACACATATCCACACACACACTCGCGCACACACACATACACACACACACACCCCAAACCACACACACACACACACACACACACACACACACACACACACACACACACACACACACACACACACACAGTCGCTCTCTCTCTCTCTCTCTCTGTGTCTCTCTCCTCCTTCTCACTGACCTGCTCAGGTTCCAATTTACAGATTTACCCAGGTTCAGAAACTGATTAGCGTTGTCTCAAACCACTGAGCAGGCCAGTTGGTGATAGGCCAGAGACCCATAGTGACTAAAGTGCTGGTTGCCTGTGTTGGTCATCAAGGCGTCAAGACACAGCCACACTTCGCGGGGGCGGCGACACGAGCGCGAGGGGGGGAAGCCGAGCAAGAAGCCGCAGTCGGTGGGGAAGGTGAAGCTGTACAATGTGGAGCGCTGATCGGAGTCAGCCGACACCTGGCCCCCGAATTACATGTAGGGCTGTCACACCGGGCTGTCCCTCAAACCCCGTCTTCACTCTGTCTGTCCGCTGCTCGGTCGCCTCTCCTCTCCTCGTCCTGTCCCTTTTGGTTTACTTTCCTGTTCTGTTTTAAATTTTTTTTTTGGTCTTGCAGTGTCCTCACTACAGTTGAAAATGCTGCACAATACGTTTTTGCACAAGGCATCCCTTGCAAATCCAGTAAGATACAATAAAGGATTAGTGTAATACACTGCTGTCAAATGTTATGAATATACTTCATATAGTACAGTACAGTAACTTGCAGTCCAATACTCAACAATTCAGTGCAGTTTGGTTTTTAATTCTGTCCATGCAGAAACTTTTCAATCCAGTCCCATACAGGACAGTACCCACAATACTCTGTACTTAAAGTGTAACTCACCCCCTATATAGTGATTTTTAGGATACTGTACTTATGTCTGGTAAATCACTATTGACAGACACGCTTGCCTATCCGGCCCACCGACAGAGCGGAATTACTCGTTGAACATTCCGTTTATCTGCGGTTGACGGAAATTGCCGACAACTGCCGAAGTTTCCCGGGAAAAAACCTGTGACGTTGATTTGGGCAAGTAAACGGGCGAACACGACACAAATCGGTACGTACGAGTCAAACCTTACCATTTGAATCGCCAGCACCGAACAAAAGCGGACACGAACGAGAAATAAGTGAGGCACCAACACAAGATCGTGTTGGCAACACAGACTGGTGGATATTTTTGTTCCCCGAATATCTGCATTTAGCACAGGAGGGTCTCCAGTGATTTAACCGACTTGGCTTCAACTAGTTCAAGCTGATCGTGTTTTGGAATCACTGTAACGTTGTGTTGATTGTTTGAAGGATTTAGAATTTTGAGAAGTCGAATGAAACAGTTGTTGAAACACTTTTCCTGGTTATTTAAAGGAAAAGTCTGTTTATTATTAGGGGGGTGGGGGTGGAGAAAAAGAAAAAGGGGGGGGGGGGGGGGGGGGGGGCGTGTCAGTGCGTGTGGAGACAGCATTGTGTGTGTGTGTGTGTGGTGCCTGAGCCCAACGAAATGTTCAGTATAAAATCACTTTTAAATTTTATGGCTTATGCGGATGTGGATCAGCACATATTCCTGAGTTTTCATTTAGAACCCAGCCTCACCACACAACCATTGCTAATAACAATAAAGAATTTTATTTTTGCTTAGTAATATTTAAGCTGTGTTTTTCAAGTTCATGACCATCAAAAAAAAGGATGGGTTTTTGTGTGTGTGTGTGTGTGTGTGTGTGTGTGTGTGATGTGCCCGACGGGGGTGTGGGGTGTGTGTGCATTCCATGAAAAAGAAGACAGTGATAAAACAGTCACTGAAACAATCATTAAATAAGCCCAAGAGCATACAGGTTGAGCTGGAAACATTACCAGCTACTTTATTCTTCAATGTAAAGTTTATAAAATGAAATCATGAAAGGGGGTTTATTTCCATTCATGTAATAACTAGGCATATTGTTAAAATGAAAAAACAGTACATGTGTTCAATGCCAGATTTTATTTGCTTCCTTGCAAAATTTCTTCATGACCTATTTTTGAAAGTATGGTTACACTTAGTAACAGCATACATTTCTACTCAAGTACAAAAAGGGGAAAAAATTATCACTTGTTATGTATTACAAAATGAAAGTGTTACACAGTCACAATAAATGAATATCTCTAAAAAATTGTCTAAGAGTGTGCAACAGGGAGAGTGAGAGACCAGACAGTTAGACTGGAGAAAGGAAAATAAAGACAAGGGACAAAGGAGGGAGAACAGGAACTGCACAGCTAAAAGAAGGATTATTACTAAATTAAAAACAACAACAAAGAAAAAAAAACAATTACAAAGAAAGAAAAAGACTTCATGAATGTACAAACCAAAGTGTAAGGAATGTCCCATGATCTCTGTATCTTATGACTTGTGTGAAGCATTCAAAGTACCATGGCCATTTATTCAAAAGCAGAAAGCACTACAGGCAATGGTAATGATATCAAAAACTAAGTAACAAACAGCAAAACGAGGAATAACATTTGGGAGGGGAACAAGGAAAATGAAAGGAAAAAATATTAGAAAATATCAGATGCTAACACAAACCAAAAAAGTGACATTAATAGAAATTTCCCCAAGTTTGTTTGTTTTTGTTTTTTTCAGGTGTACATGTGAAAACTGTGTTGCAATGAACACCACCATGGAAGCCACGGTTGCAACAGAGTCTGAAAGATATGCAGAAAGTTTTACGATACAGGTTTATGAATAGTTTAAAACTGTTAACTTTCTTCTTATCAAATAAAACAGAAATAGATTGTCTTTTTGTTCTTTTGAGGTCATGATCTCCATTGTATACTTCTTTTCAAGTTAAATGCACATAAAATGCACCCCACATCAGACATAAAAAAGGGAGAATGGTTGAATTTGTAAAATACCTGTATGGAAAACACCTTAATTTTATTAATAATGTTTATGGATTTGTGATTACTTGCCGAGTTTACCTTCAGTACAAAATCATCCAAAACACCTGACAATACAAAGATAACTAGTATAATTTATGTTTTTGTATGTCAGTTTATTTGGAAAGATTCTGTAAAGTTACTCAGTCTTTTTTTTTGTCTAAATTGTCCATAGATTCAGATTACAAGTGAAAATAAGATGTCAAATATCTGCCTTAGAGCAAGGTACATTTTTGGTTTATTTTGAGTAGAACCTTTGAAATTTTGGAAGTAATTTGTATGAACTGATTATCCCTGTAGTGGTACAAGCAAAGGTGAATGTTTTCAGTTGAGTTAGTTGGTAGTGTATATGGGTGGTTTAATACGTTGTATTAACATACACAATTACACTTTTTCCCTAATTTTTTAAACAGGGTTAAGTGACTGAACAGTAATAAGGAAGCCCATTCCAATATGGGCTATATTGATGGTCAAGGCAAAGTTTCCAAAATTTGGCCCGTCCGCAGTAATGATATAACATACAACGGCTCTGTTCACTCTGCAACAAATGTCATAAATAAATAGCTGTGACAAGTCAGCATGTGCCCTAAGACTGTGATAATCATTCTGTGCAGGTCCTTCAAGTGAAAAAGGGAGGCCCCACCCACTGAGTGTATAAACTGCTGTTCCTGGTTCCAAACTGTCTGCTTTGACACTGATTTTTGGAACTGCCTATCATCATTTCCAAACAGGAGCATGGCAATGAGCTTCCTAAGAAGAGTAACTTGCACATTTTTTTTATGTGCCAGTGATTTACCATGAAAGGGCCGTTAAAGACACCTAGGAGTAATAATGACACTTCCACATGACGGGATGAAAGTGGAGGGCAAGGAGGCACAGATAACAAATGGGACTCAAGTAAAGGGGCCCCTTACACAGGTTTCATGTTAGATTTAAATACCTACCTCAGTCACTTTCTTGTTTGCCTTTTTTTTTTTTTTTTTTTTTTTCTTTTCCTTTTGTGGCATCAGTTATCGATCAATGGAGCACCTAAGCGGTGTTTTTTTTTTTTTTTTTTTTTTTTTTCCCTAAGCCGAAATCCCCTCTTCATTTTTTTGCTTACACTGTCCTCTTTCATCTGCCAAAAAAAAAAAAAAGAAAAAAAAAAAACAAAGTAATTTCCACTACTATTTTCTTTTTCTTTTTTTCCTTTTTTTTTTCCAAGCAGTCTCTCTCACACCATGCATAGTCCTGTATGTTCCTTACAAATGGACATAGTCTTGCTGATTTTAGTTTTTTTGGGGGTGTTTATACAAAATGTCTGGGTGGGGTTAATGTTCTAATGTGTGGTGTGTAACTGGCACTCTCACCCCGATCATGGGGCTGCTTATACAAAGAGAACAACATAAAGGAAACAAAGGACTTAATACTTTTTTTTTTTTTTCGATTTTCCCAAAGAGAGAGAGAGAGAGAGAAGAGGGAGAGACAGCAGACAGACAGCCAGACAAACAGAGAGAGACAGAGACAGACGACGAGGCGGCATCATAGAGTTATATTTTAGAGTTTGTTTTCAAATCGTCCCGCCAGTTGGCTTTTTGCCTTCTAAGACTTACCAAGACATGATGGACACACAATATGAGAACACTGATATCGAAAAAATCCTTGAGTACTAATTCTGATTGTGTGGGGTTTTGTGTCTACATGTACATGGGGTACTTGTTTTAAAGCCAAGTGAAGTCCATTCTATTCAGTGAATGATTATGGTTTGGGGTTTCCATTGTGTTTGGGGTAGCCGCTTTCTAACTTCAGGGAAATTTGAATGAATGTCGGGAGCTTACCCAGTTGCTGCTTCCAATATTATCTCCCAACAACATCTTTTGCTCTTCCTAATACTCAGAAGTAAAAAGGCTGCAAGCAGTCTTTGATAGGGACAGGAAATATCCTTCTAGATTCACATTTTCATGTACTTGCATTGTGTACTCTAAGGTTAAGTAACACTGTACAGCAGTTATTCATACTAGGTCAATACAGCAAGATAAACTGTTTAAGAGCTTAAGGTGAACTGAAATGGACCTACATATGTTTCTTGCCACTGTTTTTCTCCATCATGGACCAAATGCAACTTTCTCCAACAGGAAATACCGGTACATTGGCTACAGGCAGTTTGTGAGGTGGTGCTTTGGAATTCTGGGCAAAACATCCGGTTCCCCTTCCATCTTGCTGTGTTCACAAGATCCGTGAACATTCCAGTCAGAAAAATATCGGGGAATTCCAGGGGCCTGAATTGGACTGAACACACAGTGTGTGTGTGTGTGTGTACTATTGTATTGTAATTTATAGGATTTGTATGACTTCTTCCCTAGTGTAGCAATGTACTTCCTGCTTTCTTTGTGTGTGTGTGTGGGGTTTTCTTTTTTTTTTTTTCCGTTTCGTCATCTTTGACCCAAGTTCATTACCTGAAACAACTTGAAGTTGCTCACCATGAAGAAGACTGATGTGGTGGTTATTCTGTCTGCTAAGCAGTATGAAAACATTGTCAACAGATAAAAAATGGTTTTCCCTCCCCCGCTCCCACCCTGTCCCCTTGCACCATTTGCCCCTCTTTAAGATTTTTAGATTAAAAAAAAATAATTGGGTATTGGAATAAAAAAAGAATAGAACCTAAGTGTTCCACTCCATAATGTTTGCATCTTGGTGCTATGTTTCCCAGTTGAAATGTCCTGAAAAAAATTTTGTTTACCAAATCCACTTGCCTATGAATGTCCCTTGCATGCAAGCGACTGCACCTTTTTAAGTGATTTATCAGAAAGGATGACTTCTGAAAGGGGGGAGAAATTTGGGATTTCCGCAGTTTCTTTCTCTTTGGTGGTGTTTTGTAAAAAGTAAAAAAAAGTTCAGAAACTCTTCGGGACTGTAAGGCACTTCATTGTATTACTATTGGGCACAAGAGTAACTGAGGATCAAGTAAAAGGTTCAAAACCCAAAGAATCCAAATCTTGAGCCGGGTTTTCATTCGGTATATTGAATCACTTATAAACAGTACTTGCCATGTAAGTAGCCAGTGCCTCGTGTTTGCTTTGTGGGCATATTGTGCTGTCAGGGGTTTCCGGGGTTTTCTCTGAACTTTCCTGGAAGGAACACCCTCAGGGGCAGATGGGCTCTCTCCATACATTTGAAAGAGGTGGAAAGGCAGCTTGGCACAAACCTGTAACGGGTAAACATTTTGTTAGTAAGTAAAGTATAACACTTTAATTGGACTGTTTCTGTGATTCCCGACAACGAAGAAAAGGTAACCTGTAACCCAGCAACCATCACCTCTACACACTTTCCTCGCCCCTCCCCCCCCCCCCCCCCCCCCCCCCACACACACACACACGTACACACACACACACTCCCCCCCCCCCAACCACCTCCCACACCAAAGATGAAAACAGCAACTCGCACTTGTAAAAAACATAACAGACTAATTGTAGGCCATTTGACAGTAGTTTTAACCTTTGCCAAACATAGCATAATGCTTGCGAGTGGATGGGAAAGACAAATTTAATGATAATAATGACTGTGTGTTTCTTAAGAATGCAAACCATCACAAACATAAAATAATGCAGAAAAGAAAATTTGATAGAGAATTTGAGATAAGACTTTTGACATGTGAGTAATTGCCACAAAAATAGCATGATCTATAGATGACTACTTGAAACTTGTAATATATATTGGGGAATGTGGTTTGGTCTAACCGTCGACTCCCTGTGTCTTATCAAACCTCAACACACCCATAGTCAGTAATTTTTTTTTTTTAAAAGAACAGGGGGAAGCACAAGAAAAATTAAACCCACCCACATCAGAATGTGGGCTTTAAAACTCACCATAGGTTGGATCACACTTCAGCCTGCGAAAGCTGAAATTCCCCCTTCTTGCCTTGGGAAAGTAGATGGCCATTTTCACACTGCCATCCTCCTCCTGAAGATATCCCCTCTCACAATTTTTCATTGTAATGCAGGCAGCCAGGAACAGCCTGAAAAAATGTTCAACATGCTGGTTAAGCCACCCAATCAATATATATGAATATTGTGTGAAAACCCCTTCATAAATTCATATGAATAATGTGTTTAAAAACCCATTCTCTTCAGTGCCAGCGTGCATGCACAACCCCCCCCCCCCCCCCCCCCCCCAAAAAAAAAAAAAAAGTGCCTCCGCCAGTGCTATAGAACTGCATCCACTCTACCTTGCCACCCCACCCTTTACGCTACCCCTTGCCTCCCCCATGCTTGCCGCAAGAAATCCCTTCCATGCGTGTTCATCCCCTAATCCACACAGACCACAGGCCTGTTGTCTTCTGTAGTGTCGGTCCCCCACATGTAAAACTGGTGATCCACACAGACCACAGGCCTGTTTCTTCTGTTGGGGTCAGTCACCTCATACACACTGGTGATCCACACAGACCAAAAGCCTGTTGTCTTCTTTGTCAGTCGCCACATGTACACTGGTGATCCACACAGACCACAGGCCTGTTGTCTTCTGTTGTGTCAGTCACCTCATACACACGGTAAACCACACAGACCACGGGCCCTGTTGTCTTTTCTGTTGTGTCAGTCACCACATGTACACTGGTGATCCACACAGACCACAGGCCTGTTGTCTTCTGTTGTCAGTCGCCACAGTACACTGGTGATCCACACAGACCACAGGCCTGTTGTCTTCTGTTGTGTCAGTCACCTCATACACCCCTGGTTATCCACACAGACCACAGACCTGTTGTCAGCCCACCACATGTACACGGGTGACCACACAGGCCTGTTGTCTTCTGTTTGTGTCAGTCACCTCATACACACTGGCTGGTTTCCTTGGTTTGGAAAAGTGGGAAAAAAGGGTCATCCCCTTGGCCTGGGCTTCACACTTTCAAAGGCAGGAATTTCACACAATGTGATTAGCGTCAGCTGAGTGGGGGAATCCTTTAACTTTTGTCGCAAAGCCAAGTCCTTGGTAAAACTCTGGGTACACTAGCTTAAGATGGGATAGGGAACCAACAGAATATTTGGTTGGTGGCACCAAAGCCACACTAAATTTATCCAACGGATTATTCAGTCAGTAGCACTTGAAGGGTTAATTGTGTTTGAGATCAAGCAGAACATTTTCCCCTTTTACATGTATAGTCCCCTTTTAAAATGTTCAGCCAAGCTTATTGATAGTTGCTGAGGTTTGGACTGTGGCTTTAGAAACAACAGAATATAAATAGTTCTTATCAAGAACATTTACAAGGGAAAACACTTTGGGACAAGTAAAATGCAACTTAGTAACCAACCTGGTGTACAAACCTAGCCAAAAAAAGGCTGTGTCTTCGGACAGAATGAAACCCCCAGACTGTGAAATGCCTCCAGCGTGGGTTTGGTGAGAGGGTGACAGCTTCTTGACATCACTGAGAAGGTATTTATTTTCAATGATGTTGGGGGAGAGCAAGGTAATCCTCAGAGTCTGTAACAATATATATAGGTAATCAAGGCTTTCATATCTTTATTGAAAACAAAATACATTATCATCACAAAAGAAAAGAAACGGGCAAGGACATTTGACCTTTGTATGTGGAACACTAACACAGAAAAATTGCAACCACTAGACAATATTGAAAGGGAACCACACTATTAAAATCATACATGCTTCTAGAAAAATGGTTGGAGACCATCTTTAAAAAATGCAGCTTCAGACAAATTTCAACCTGTAGAAAGTAAAAACCTGCAGTTGAACCTGGAGATTGGTGATTCTACCAATTAAAACTGTGATCATCTTTATGATGGACTCTGCCCGTAAGAACAATACACCAAACTCTAGTACACAGTCAAAAACTGAGTCGGTGCTATGACACATACAACTCAAACCCCGGGGTGAACCAGTCTTTGGTTCTTTCATCGCCACACAACTGTCCATGTTGGCAAGGTGGGATGTTTGCCTGAATCCCCCGTTGTGGTTTTTTCACAAGGTGGAAAGAAAAAACTCTCCCCTTGGCCTTTAAACACTTCCCCATTTCCATCCTGTGTTGAGGCTGCCACCCCAGTGAAGATGGTTTGACAATGGATTTCCTACAATCACCCACCTTTCCATCCCAGCCCTGTTTGCCAACTGGTTCAGTTTTTTTGTCAGACCTGTATCAACATAAGGGATAATCAAACTTGATTTTAGGCCCATTGATGTGCATAGCATTATGCCTATTTTGACACGAAAGCAAATGTACACAAGACTCTCAATAATTCGTAAATATTTTACTTGACAATCACTTTGCTTTTTGGATGGGTTTTAACATCACTATAAATGGGTAAATCAATGCCACACACACACACACACACACAAACACACACACACACACACCCCCACCCCACGAACATGTCCATTAAGGTAAATTTATTTCCTCATTTGAAAACTGAAACGAAAGTTCCAACATTCCCTTACCTATTTTCAGTGTGCAAACTGATTGTTCCAACATTCCTTACCTATTTTCAGTATGCACAGTTGGGATGCAAGACTTAACTGACACGGTTGTTTAAAGATTTTGCACTTACTTTTTGCGACATGCCACACATCGAAGTAATGCTTGACATTGGCTTCTGCTCCCTGAGGTATTTTTCGGTTTTGTTTATGTCGATCATGACAATGGAGCCAACTTCAAGGGCCCGCCTCATGCAGGAAAAGGGAAGTTCTCTGCAGACCCTCATTTTCACATCTGGCACTGTTTCCCACCTCATTGCTCTGCAAATGAACAAGTGACATTCAAAAATCAAAGCAAACTTGAAAAAGTAAAAAAACAATAACAAAATCAGATGAAGTCATGAGTAACTTCAGTATCCAGTGGAACTCGTAACTGCAGAAGGTGAAGATACTGTTCCTTCTCTATATCTAGGCAAAAAGGGTTTATTGTTTTATCTTGTCTGCTAATGTTTGGCAAGATAAAGAGCATCAACTCTTTCCAACCATTTTAAAAAAATAAGATAACTTGGCTGCCTTCACCTATGAACAAATAAGACTTTAATGAAGGTTTAGGAGTATTTAAAGGTATCCGTACATATGAACTTACCTGAACAACTTGCACATCAATAACTTTGTTGATGCGGCTTCTATGGTGTTGTATCCACCATATTTGGCGCAGTGCCCTGACTGTCACTTCTTCCATCTCCTGTCAGCTCAACATGCCCCCCACTTCTTTCAAGCTTTTCTATCACTTTGGCTTGGGGGCTTTCCCAAACCCGACATTTTTTACTGGGAGGTTGAAGGTATTTCTGCTGGTGGCTGTTAAAATGTCTTGTCTGACATCCCTGGCCATTGAGGCAGTCCAGCAAGCGGAAAGTTTTGGTCAGCAGGGACCCTGAAAACAGAATGCATGAAGGGCAGCAGGATTCCCTACCGGGATTTCGCCGATGAGAGGCTGGCTTCTCCACTCCATGACATACTGACAACTGTCACATTTTGCAGTGACAGTGAGCAGGGTCCCCCAATTCTTCCAGCTCTGGCTTTGACTGGACTGCAGCAGCAAGCACACCTTGAACAGTTTTAAGGAGGAAGACTGGAAAACCAGGTACTTCCTCCCTCAAAAGCGGCACAGATTTTGGGCTGGACTGGCCGAACTGTCATCACTTGGTTCTTCTGTCATCCTGGGAAAACAATCATACAACTGTGAGTGAGGACATGGGACAGACTGATATGAGAATAAAATGAAGTGTACAATTTCTGATTGGGAAACAGGGGAAAAAATCCTAATGAAATGTGAATGTAAAAAAAAAGTGGTCTATGGGGGAGTAAACAGAAAGATTTTTTTTAATGAGTATTTCTAAAATTGCACAACAGCAGCTGGGGATGAAATTTGTACCTTCAGGTTCAACCTTGTTATGAAAACAGCTCTTATTTTTTTTTGAGAACTACATGTACTCTACTGACCTGACACTATCTTCTGTGGCATGGGACTCGCTCTGTGGGTCAAAGTCCTGGTCAAACCAATATCGGAGTCACAGCCATACTCGATGGGGGGTCATCGCATCCACATCATGGACTGGGCTGGAGGTGCAGTCTAGCTGATGTTGATTGGGCTGGAGCTTGCCCGGGGAGGTTCATGAAGGAACACTGACAGTAACAGCTGAAAGAACTCTCAGTCTGGACTGCGGGGTCCCACTACATTGGCTTTTACCCAAATCCCTGAAAACAAAAACATATGGGGCTAACACCCTCGACATTTGCAACCCACATTTTTAACCCACCACATCACAATGAATGAGCGTACTTTGGTGTCAGTTGCTATGTCCGAAAGCAAAATGTAAATACATTTGCCTGCTCACTTTTGGCACAGGAAAGAAAACATGTTTTCTACAGCCATGATGATATCTATATAATTAATTTCAAACAGTACTCTACATCATTTACACATCCAGGGTTTGAATTAGCTTGAGTGCAAGTACTAAGTGGGCTGCTGGCTGCAGTTTCACGGTTTACTCATGATCACCCAGTTTTTGACGTGTCAAGCCTGTATCCCGTAGTAGTCATAGCACTTGTGACAAGGAGGTATGCTTGTGTTAAAGTACTAGTTGTCTGAAATGGGTTTTGTAAGCCATCTTCACCCTCCTGTCAGGTAGTCAACATTCCGCTATCTCTAACTCATGTGAAAACCTTGCCATTTTAACAGTATTCACTCCACCCCCCATCTCTAGCCATCTTCCTCCATAAAACACACACACACACCACACACTGGTTATAAACGGGGCCTGTTTTTATGGAACAACAACTCACCTTTGCTGCGTTTGTAAGTGTCAGGGTTGGGTGAAACACCTCGGTGCGTGACATCAGTGGACTGTTGTTGGGGATGCAGCAGCCATGGCAACTGGCAGCAAGTGGGGGGAGGACATGCAGCCAACACTCCCATGTTCTGCATCGCTGTGTCCTGGCAAATCCTCCCAGTGCCACGGGGTCACCAGGCTCTTCCATTCCCCGCTGGGCTCTGGGTGTTTCACCCATCTTTGCACGTTTCATGTCCACGATGCTCGACGTTAAAAGATGAGGAATGCAAAAAAAAATATGCAAAGAATTTTCTTTTAATCACTCTGTGTTTACATTTTGCGCACCTTACTACACACAATATAACTGTAAACATAGAAATGCAAGTAATTACACAGAGAAATAGACACAAATGCTTAAACTCCCTACATACATATTAATCACAAGCAAAAATCAAAACACACACACACACACACATACCGACAAGTATCTTCCCCATTCTCTATCCCCACTACCCCCCCCACCCCACCAGGGACAACAGAATATGCATATTTACTGTCCCCATATAAATAATTCAAAAGCAGCAGCAAAATAAGTTACACAGTTGAAATAGTCCCGTCTCCTTGTACATTTTTCTGTCACCTTGATCCACACAACACAGTACAATCTGTAAGAGAAAACAATCTTGATCCCAAAATTGGTGCCCTCCCCATTTACAAATGCATATACTGGTCCATTCGGGGTCTGGATTTTTAACAACGCCATCAAAGTTTAAAGGGATTAGGTTGTACATTCTGTCTTTACATAAGAGCAATAACTTTGCTAGCAAAAGAATTTGGTCCAAATGATCAGTCTGAATATACGGTTTCATTCCAAAATTTATTTTTTATAATGTATATGCTGTCAAACACCATTTGTAAAAAAAAAAAAATTTACAAAAATATTCTCAACAACCCATCAATAGCTTACAACTGCTCACCACCATGTATTTTGGTGCAAAAAAATGTGAAATATTTTATGCTCATGTTCAGTCGTTGCAGTTTTTTCCCCCAACATTAAAACCCTTGTGGAATTCTGTAAGAGTAAAAAAAAAAAAAAACAAGTATCCAGATTCTAAGTGCCACAAATAGTATGTGTGTTTTGTGTGTGTGTGTGTGAGTGGTGTGTGTGTGTGTGTGTGGGTGTGAGTGTGGATGTGTGTGTGTTTTGTTGTGATATACTCTAAACCACACACACACACACACATAAACAATACAAAGTGAATGGGCGATAGTGCGACTGACGTAAGTGCGGCTTGTAAAGGTCGCCACGTCACAGAATGCAAAGATCAAAAGTTAGATTACCTTGCGTAAATTCACGTTTTCCCTTTTCCTGGCCTTTCTGTCCGTGTTGACCTGGTGACAGTCCCCCATTTTCCCGTCAGCAGCATTTTCTTTCAGAGCAGCCGCGCATTTGGGCTGTGTGAGAGTAGGGAAAAGGCAGTTTTTTCCAGCCTGCGCTGGGTCGGAATCCAAGCTCCCTTTCAAACAGGGCGCCGTGTACTCGTCTTTAAAATCGCTGGTCTTGAATGCAAGCCACAGATCACGTCGTTTTTCTTTGGACCGCGAAATTCTTTCGATATAACTTCACAAAGAAACCCACGATTCGTCGAAGATTAGTTTCAGTTGGAAAGCCATGTGTGCTGATTCCACTTTTTTACGCTAGAATTGGTATTGCAACCGAACATGACGCAGTACGACCCATCTTCTTGCCGGTCCTCAGTGTCTGGCACAGGGAGTGCTGGCGCGCTCTTCGCCAATCTGACGTCACGCCTCTATTTTAGTAACTTCGGTTTTTTCTGCGCGTTTGCTTGCTCGAAAAAGCGAAAGTAGACTCTTGCGAAGCATATTGTGTGACACACAAGTTCCTGTGCACCGTTGAAAGTTACATCCATGGAAATTCTTAGAACCAGCTACACGTTTTTTTTAAAGAAAAAAGGGGGTGAGTTACACTTTAAGCAGTCCAGTCCCATACAGGACAGTACCCACAATACTCTATACTTAAGCAGTCCAGTCCCATACAGGACAGTACCCACAATACTCTATACTTAAGCAGTCCAGTCCCCTACAGGGCATACCCACAAAACTCTATACTTTAAGCATCCAGTCCCATACAGGACAGTACCCACAATACTCTGTACTTAAGCAGTCCAGTCCCATACAGGACAGTACCCACAATACTCATACTTAAGCATCCAGTCCCCCTACAGGACAGTACCCACAACACTGTACTTAAGCAGTCCAGTCCCCATACAGGACATACCCACAAAAACTCTGTACTTAAGCAGTCCAGTCCCCCTACAGGACAGTACCCACAACACTCTGTACTTAAGCAGTCCAGTCCCATACAGGACAGTACCCACAATACTCTGTACTTAAGCAGTCCAGTCCATACAGGACAGTACCCACAACACTCGTAAATTAAGCAGTCCAGTTCCCATACAGGACAGTAAAACCCCCCAACCACTCTATACTTAAGCAGTCCAGTCCCATACAGGACAGTACCCACAACAAAATGTACTTAAGCAGTCCAGTCCCATACAGGGCAGTACCCACAACACTCGTACTTAAGCAGTCCAGTCCCATACAGGACAGTAACCACAACACCTATACTTTAAACAGTCCAGTCCCCCTACAGGAACAGTACCCACAACACTCGTAAATTAAGCGTCCAGTCCCATACAGGACAATAACCCACAACACTCTGTACTTAAGCAGTCCAGTCCCATACAGGACAGTACCCACAACACTGTACTTAATCAGTCCAGTCCCATACAGGACAGTACCCACAATACTCTGTACTTAAGCATCCAGTCCCATACAGGGGGCAGTAAACCCCCAATACTCTGTACTTAAGCAGTCCAGTCCCATACAGACAGTACCCACAACACTCGTAAATTAAACAGTTTCCAGTCCTATTTCCACTGCTGTACTTTGCAATCCAGTCCTGGGACAGGACAGTAACCACAATACTCTGTACTTAAGCAGTCCAGTCCCATACAGGACATACCCACAACACTCTATACTTAGCAGTCCAGTCCTCCACCTGCTGTAACATGCAATACACTGCAGTGTAGTACGGTGCAATGCTGTGCAATGCAGTGTAAAGTGGCACCACAAAAACACAGCATTGGTGCCTACATGATATGATAAAGCGGGGCCCTAACATTGGTGACGTGGACAAGGTGAAATTGTTAGATGAGAAGGCCCTAACTGGAGGTGGGGCAGCTTTATGTCTGGAGACAGCATTGCAGAATGGACCCCAGTCTTGTTTTCATACAGAACACCTCCGCAGGTCTGAAAAACAATACATGTAATCGTGTATGTTGTGTTTTCGAGAGTTTATGCCAACAGGTGTTTTCTTTTTGCTGGTGTGGGTTTTTGGTTGTGTGTGGAAAGACTGGCGTCTTTCAGCATGACCGATTTAGTTGAACAAGAACCGGTTTACTGCTGGAATTCCTCCTTCATGTGTGTGCAAAGACTGGCGTCTTTTCAGCATGACCGGATTAAGTTGAACAAGAGCAGGATTACTGCTGGGAATTTCCTCACTACCATGTGTGTTGCAGTCAGTTCTAATCATGCTGCAGTTCCAAAACAAAAAGCCTCAACAGCAAAGGAGTATCCAGAATATGTCGGCCTTGCCAGTGTGGCTGAGTAAAACCTGCGCCGCAGTGGCAGCGTGCAAGTGCTTTCTATTGGTTGTGTCACTGTGCCTGTTTGACAGCATCAACAAGTTTGCAGTTGCAGTACCTTGGAGGTAAGATGTGGCGATCGCTTTGCTCAGTGTGTTGTAAATGACGGTGAAATAATAATTCAGTGCAACAGATCATAGTGCGTGTCACTTTTTGATTTATGTAAAGAAAAATAAAAGTAATGCACATTTGATAAATCGATGCATTAGAGCACAACAGTTTATCTCGAAAAAAATGTGTTTGGACTTTTTATTTTTTAGGTGTATTTAATACAGTCTGTTTAACATGCCGAAACATGGTTATGAAACATTTATTAGTTTTTGGTTGATAGCAAAGAAAGAGTTGTTGCCCCGTCCACATCCAACCAGATTCTTGCATGCCACAAAAGAAAGCGCCCCAAGAAGGGAATGTAGAAGGGGAAATCCCACTCTCAGGCCAAACTTGTTTATGCTGGCGTTAATCAGTTGTTGGGCTGAGGAAATTCTGCAGTGAAGAGAAAGGATGGGCTATTAGATTACACCGCCCTGCTGGTTCACTCTTGGGGGCCCTGGTGCGGTTGGTGGGGAAAATCAGGCACCGGGAATGGCAGAACAGACTTCGGTCAAGGAGGGTGTCAGCGGACGGGTTCAGAGGCTTTGTTTCACAGATGCAGTTGCGGAGACGGGTCTGGAGAGATGCTTGGTGTAACCAAGTGGCTATATACAAGCACATCCCGCTTGTACCGTTCACACTTTCCCTCACACTGCATTCAGGAAACTTCATGGCAGTTTTTGAGTATGCTTTCCAACTCCACTGACGTCGTATTAAAATAGTAAGTCTCTCTCTCTCTCTCTCTCCTCTCTCTCTCTCTTCTCTCTCTCTCTCTCTGTCTCGCGCGCCGCGCGCTCTCTCTTTTGTTTGTTTTGTTTTTGTTTTTTGCAGTGGCTCATATTGGAGAATGGCTATGCATAACATGTTTCTCCCTACCATGTCACGACCTCTCTCTCTCTCTCTCTCTCTCTCTCTCTCTCTCTCTCTCTCTCTCTCTCTCTCTCTCTCTCTCTCCCCACCTTCCTCTGTTTTGTTGTTCGTTGTTTTTCCTCTCTCCCTCATTCTCTCAATAATAAGGAAACAAATTAAATGTACTATCTATTTTGTTTCCTTTTCACAATACCTTTTCCTTAATATTTTGTACATGGTCAGTAATTTGTTTACAAAAGTGTATTAAATTGAACACATTTTCCAAGAACGCACAGAAGCTTTCTGTGTAAATATGATGAAAATAAATGCTGTGAATTACAGAAATATGTGTAGTTCAATTGTTTTTTGTCCCTTGTACAGTTGGCTTTTTCTGCGCATCCATATTGGTACATCAGTAGCTGAAATTAAATAGCAGAACCACAGTTTGAAGAGATGTTGTGAGAGCTGTGATACACGATTTAAACTGGTGCGTTAATTATTTTCTTTGTTCTACCAATCAGGCCCCTGACTGACGACAATTGGTCAGATCTTGAAATTGATGAGGAGGACCTGCCTTACTTCTTGACCAGCATGAGCCAGCATCTTCTCATGGTAACTTCTCAAGGTTATCGATCATTACTCAGTATTGTTTGTGATGACAGACTTTGTAGCAGGAGGAGGAGGTCGCTGAGGGTGGGCGTAAAGCCCGTCACCTTGCATCTTATTAAGCAATTTTGTCTACGCAAATATAGTATTGTGTATTACGATATTGTTACAGTTTAGTTGTTCCGAGCGGTGTCAAATGGTTGCAGGATATCCCATATACTCCACCACCACATCTGCTATTTTAGTAATGCTTCCTCGACTTCATATCCAATGTGCTGGTAAAGCCTCGGGTGCACGCTGGGTATTTTCAAGTTTCTGAACCCACCAAACACTGACATGGATTACGAGATTTTTAAGTGCGCATTTGATCTTCTGCATGCATATGCACACGGGGGACCTCGGTTTATCGTCTCATCTGAAGGACTTGGGGAGAGGATGGAGTCAGAACAAATGGTAACTCCGTAATAACGACGGCCCCTCAACCGGGAACTCGAACCCGGGACACAAGATCACGATCTTGCATCTTACCGATTGGGCCACCGCCTCCCAATACATTAAATTTAATATATTTTTCCTAGCCACACTATATATATACTAAGGTCTATTGTATATCATAAAAAACCGTTGGAACGAGTCCAGGGTCCGTTGTATACATGAATGAAAGCAGGTTCTGTCAGCAGCTGATCACCAAACAGAAGTAAAGTCTGTCTTAACTAAAAACGCTTATTAAAAAAGCAAATCTTCAATGGTTTCAGGGGGAGATCCACTTGCCATGCAATTATGAAAGCCACAGGAAGAACCCTTCATGAGCTGGGCTGTCGGATTCACACCAAAGTCTGGGATAGTCTTCTCTTGGCCAATGGCGATGGAGAGGCAAGACCTGTTGTAGCCTGATGGAAATTGCTTTTTTAAAGCTGCCTCCATTCATCTGGCAACCAACTGAAACACGCTCTGTGCCTCTCCCTCCGGGGGGGTTGCGACCTTGTCGTGGTCGGAGGGTTTTGCGTGGTCCAGTGACCCTTTAGCTTTGCTGGCGGGGGCATCAATACTTGGAGATGGCCTGTTTTTTTCACACTGCTTCTAGGCCTGAGAGTGCAGGATGCTGTTTGCTAAGCGTAACGTGGTAAGGAGTTGATGCCCCTGGTAGGGCTTCCATGTCAGATGGGCTAAAGGTGAGGATCCTGACTAAGAGTAGCCCCGCCGTTCGCCTTTCTTGTTATTCTGCTTTATTTGGCCCTTTTCTATCTTGTTCCCTTTCAGTTTCTTTTTCACACTCCTTTTCTCTCTGGGTCTTCCTTAATGATACGCCGTTGTTTGCCGTGCGGTTGCGACCTGTGTCGCGAGGGAATGAGATCCTGGTGATTGAGAAGGGCCAGCGCTCTCACAACCTTCACTTTGGCCTCGACCTATCTAGACAGGAAGTACACTTTGGCCCGGGTTTGTACTAATCGGCTCCCCTTCTTGGGGCTGGGTCAAGACAGACAGTTCCCCTACTGGCCAGTTACACCCCTGCCCAGTGCTCAGCTCTTGTCCGAGTTGAGCCATGATCAGGGGGATAGGGTGGTAGTTTCTGTTTGTCGTATATCTCTCCGAAAGCCTGGAAGGGGTCAAGGACATTGGTTTCTTGCCCTGGCCCCTTAGTTGAGGTTCCAAGGTGGGTGGTGTCAAGGGAGAACGAGATGATATAAAATAAAATACATTATGGCCTTTTTCAAAAAAACAATCCCCCAAAAAAGAGGGAAGGCTGCATCCCCTATTTCAGGGAATTGTGATTCCGATAGCGATTCGGATATGAAGTACGACAGAGGACAGGATTCTGGGCTTCCTGGCTCGTGATAGGAAGGGACGGAGCAGGAAAGACCCCTTTCATCTCTGAGGCCCTTTCGCCATACAGAAGGGCTTTCAAGCTTTAGCAGGTGACCCTCTGTTCCATCAAGGGTGCGGAATGGTTTCCTTTCTTATTAATGTAAGTCGACAACAAACGCAATCGAACAGCTGCTGAAGGCCAACGGAAAACTTGTGGCAGGGAGATCAGTGTAAATCCCACTAACAATTAAATTCATCAAAAGGAGTGATTCGCTGCAGGGAATTATCAGGTGTTTCAGAGCAGAGGATCAAAAACGGGCTGGCATCCAGGGTGTTTGTGTGACGGAAGGTACGCAGGGTGACCGAAGGAAGGGTGCAGAAAAGAGTGGACACAACACCCTCTTTCAGACATTCTGCAACCCTGTGCTGCCTCCGGTCATCAAAGTCGGCTACCTGATTGTCGGGTTCAGTTGTACGTTCCGTCCCGTTGTTGAGGTGCTTCCATGCAGAAGTTTGGCATGTCAGAGACCGTTGTTCTGGGCAGGAGGTGGTGTGTATTAGCTGCAAGGCTACCCATGATGGGCCGTGTAAAGATCTGGCACATTTTGCAACCTGCGGGTGGCGGACCATCCCTCCTCTTCACGGAATGTCCCTCTGTGGATTCAGGAATCTGCTAACAAAGGGTTATGACAGAAAAGGAAGTTCCTTTTGAAGCCCGCAAGCAGGTTGTGGGCAGTCAGTCGCCGACAGCTTCTTCGTATGCTTCGGCCGTAAAGAAAGTTCAACAGTTCCAATCGGGTCAGTCTGCTGTCAGACTTGATAACTTGACATTTTCGAAGACATTGCAAGAAAAACTGTCAGCTCTGATGAAGCAGGTCCACCACTCTCCAACCCACAAGCTGAGTAGTGGCCCCTGGTTGGAGGCCAAAAAATCCGCCACCCTCAGACTGCCCAGAAGTCTACCAACATCTGCTGCTGGGCAGATTTAGAAGACCAGCACCCGACTCGAACTCTCTGTCCAGCTGCCCGTGCGGGCACGGGAGTTCAACCCCAGTGTTGGAGAGGGTGGTAGCTAAGGACGAAACCTCCACCGTCTCCCAACCCACCCAGACTACTTCACCTGTTGGCAAGTCTGCCAGCAGGTTGCAGATAGTCCAGTGAAATTAAGCAACAAACTTTACAGCTTTAGCAGCGATGTTGAGGAGGAGATGACTGATCTCTCTCCTTTTCGCCCTCTGCACCATGGAGAAACAATATTCCATTGGAATATCCGTGGTCTAAATTCTAACTTCGAGTAGCTGCAGCTTCTGTGTCAATCTATGTAACCTTCTGTCGTGGCTCTTCAAGACAACCCAAATTCAAGCAGAGACCTTTATCTTCTGGCTTTAATATTCTTTCAACCTTGCATCAACCATCACGTTGGGACTGTGGGCGGTGTTGCCCTTCTCTTCACAAAACTTTGTTGTATAGTCCCTGTCGCTCTGTCTACCTCCCTTCAGCGGTAGCTGCGAGGTCACTCACAACAAGGGATGTCACACTCTGTTCTCTTTATCTACTCCATCTGTCCCGGTTTGTCGTTCCGGACCTTGTCCGTCTGTTAGGGGAAACTCCTCGACCTTTTTTGCTGTTGGTGGACTTTAACGGTCACAACCCTCTTTGGCGGTTAGACTGTTCGTCATCCAGGGTCTGCTGATGGGATGTCCTTTTCGGATTTGGATTGTGTTGTCTGATACGAGGATCTGCAACTTACCTCCATTCTTCCACAGGTTCACTTCGTTGTTAGATTTGTCGGTTTGTGACCCCCTCGCTGGTTCCTGGGACTCTGAGTGGTTGTCCATGACGATCTGCACGGAAGTGACCATTTCCCTGTTTACTACAACCGTCATAACTTGAACACTGTCTCGGTCTCTAACATCTAAATTACAAGAAAGCAAACTGGGATATATTTGCAACCACTTAATTCTAAAGAATTCAGGACACTGATTTTTCAGAGTCCGGACCAAGCTGAATCATGACTTACACTGTGATCCAAGTGTGCTAAGCTTGTATTCCAGTGTCTTCGATAAACTTCAAATGCCAAAAACACCCTGTTTTGATCAGACTGCCAACAAATTTCCAAAGTTTAGAAAACGGGCTCAGCGTCAGGTGTGTACCAAGCGACCTTCGGGTCCAAACGCTCGAGAGCCCAAAACAACTCGTGCTAAATCAAGACACACTTTTTAAAAATCCGGTTAACGTCGGTCCTGGGAAGCTTCTGTCCTCCAGGCTCTGACATCAAAATCTTCAAGAAAAAAAGTGTGAAATAATTAAGAAAATTCAAAGGAAGAACACCTGTCCCCACTGTGAACCAATCTAAGTTTTCGGATTCTTAATAACAGAGAAGAACGCAGTTGCTAATCTGCTTGCTTCAACCATTGAAAAAGAATTTCTCCTTTCAATAAATCAGCCACTTTTGTCAAAAAAAGCCCCTAAAAAGAAAAAATCACCCTGCATCTTTTCATCCGACAACATGAAGACTACAATTTTCTTTCCGTTAACGAGCTGAAATCGCCTTACTTTCTTGCAGCGATTCTTCTCAGGTATAGATGAACTCCATTATCAGCTGTTGAAACTTCTTCCGCTAGAAGGTCTGAAACATACTGCTACAGTTATACAACAATGTGTGGGACTACAGGTTTTTTTCCACCTCTTGCGAAATAGCCCTTCATTATTCCATCCCCAAACCTGGAAACGATCTTTTAATCCTTCAAATTACCGTCCCATAGCTTTGACCGGCTGTGTTTGAAAATTGATGGAAAAAATGGTTCACTGCTAGAGCTCTGTGGAAACTTTGAAACCGCATTGCCTTTTGGCGAAAAGAACAGTGTGGTTTCCGCAAACATCGGGACACCGTTGAACCATTGATTGTTCTTGGAATCTACACTTCGGAACGCTTTTTTAAACAGACAGCATGCAGTGGCATTTTCTTCGACTCTGGATGTGAGCCCTACGATACCACCTGGAAGTCGGGGATACTATTCATGATCTCCACGCTCTGGGTTTTCAGGTATTTCGCTTTTTTATTCCAAAATTTTTTGCAGAAGGCCAGTTTAGGTCCGGGGTGGCACCACTCTCTCTGATGTCCACGGCAGGCGTTGGGTGTGCCACAGGGGAAGCATACTATCTCTGCCTCTTTAGTATTATGATCAACAACATTGTTCACTCAGTTAAGCAGGGTCAGACGGTCAATGTTTGTGGATGATTTTGCTGTCTACGCAACTGGAAGCCTGTACCGAGTGTTCCAGCGCAGCTCCAGCTTTGCGTAGATAAAATCCATCGATGGGCGGATGAAACGGTTTCACTTTTCTGGGCTACAAAAACCCAGTGTATCACTTCCATAATTTGTAGTTTTTTCCAGTTCCGGAACTTCAAGTAGGGAAAATCTCCCATTTCCAGTGTTAAAGAGGGCCAAATTTCTGGGAAGTCATTTTTGACCAAAAACTTGACTTTCTCAGCCACATCAAAAACCTCAAAACTGTTGCCGAAAGGCACTGAAATATTCTGGGGTCGAGCACACACCGACTGGGGCGCTGATCAGAAAACTTTGCTGCACCTCTACAGGAGCCCTGGTCGTTCAAAATGGACGACGTTGTGCTGTCTACGGCTCCGCAAGACCCTCTTACCTCAACTTTTGGACCCTATCACATCAGGGCTTGTCTCTGTCGTGGAGCGTTCCGCACCACCCTGTTGTACAGCCTGTACGCAGAGGCGGGGCGAACCTTCGTTGTCCAAACCGAGGCTGAAACTGTCTTTGAATTATTACATCCGATGTTCTCAGAACCGCCAGAATCCTGCCTATGACTGTGTTTTTGCCCTCCGTTCCAAAGTAAGTTTGAAATAACCCGAAATGTATTCGCCGTTTGGGGCTTCGTATGCAAGCTCCCGTGCGGAATGCAGGTATAGAATGGGAGTAGTAGTTGCCGATTTTTCCAAGTTTCCGGATCCAACTCCTTGGACCTTTTTCACACCAGAGCTTTCGTTTCGATCTGCCAGCTTTCCGTAAAGGAGTCTTACCAGCTCTCTGGCGTACAAGGCTTTGTATGCCGAGCTCTGTTCCAAATTCCCCATCCTATCAAAAAGTGTTTACTGATGGTTCCAAGTCTGAGGATGGAGTGGCTGTGCAGCCTGCTGCCCTGGGGCTCCTTTCAGATATTGTTGGAACATATACATTCAGATTGCTCTGTCTATTTGCTGAACTTACTGCTCTAGTATCTGGCTTTGAAGATAACTCTCCCATTCTTCGAGGAGGGACTTTCTGGTTTCTGTCGGGATTCGCTGTCAGCTTTGGAGGGCCATAGCTGCCGCAACCTTCAGCATCCAGAACTTTTACTTTTTTTTTGAACCTTTTTAGCACGTTAAGTTGAAGGCGCGACGGGTTTACAACATTACTCTTGCTTGGGTTCCTGGTCATGTTGCATCGGCGGGAATGAAATGGTTGATCGTTTAGCAAGAACGCACAGAGAGACACCTGTCAACACTTATATCCCCTGCTCAGATGTGAAACCCAAAATTAACATTATGTGAGAGACCTTGGCAGGAGGCCTTGGAACACACAGACGACTAACATAATCTTTAGTCCGTCCAAACCTTAAAGACTTCCTCCCATCTACGTCGGGGGGTCGTTTAAAGTTGGAAACGGTGTTTCTGTGCCGGCTGGCACACCGCCATTCGTATTTTACAGTCTTACCTTTTAAGAGTGAAGAAGCTCCGTGGGTTGCATTCCATGTCATGCGCCACCTCCCAATGAAACTTGTTCTTTTAGAGTGTCGTTGGGACTTGCCCGATGTGAGACACAAACATTTTACAGCGGAGTCTGAAGATCCTGTTCAGGGATGTCCCGCCCTGACGTGATCCTTAAGTTTTTTGAGAGAAATTAACATTTTTCATCTGATTTAGATTTTACGGAAGAAAGATTTTTAACAACGTTTCTGGTGCGTTTGTATAGCCGATGTCATTTAACGAGATGTGTGAAAGTGTTCTTTTTTTTTTTTTTTTTTTTTTTTTTTTTAAATGCTGGTGAGTGATTTTAACGTGGTGGACAGCCTGATGTGGCCTCTGCGGTCGGCTGGGCTATAAGCAACATTATCTTACCTCTCTTACCTGTGCCTCTCTGTGCACATATGAAGAACAAACCTTGCATAAAGAGAAGTGTGAAAGGTTTTTTTTTTTCTTTTTTTTTTTTGACTGTGAGTTGATTATACCGGTGGTGACAGCCCTGATGGGGCCTTTGCGGTCAGCTGGGGCGATAAGCTTCATATAACATTATCTTATCTTATCTTACAACCTGCATGCCTACCTTGGCTTTTTTTACCTTGGATGGAGGGCTCCCTAGTAAGTCAAGTTCATCCTAAAAAGAAAGTTGGCCCAGTTTATAACCTGACCGTATTCTCACTTACAGACAAAAGAGAGCTCTGCTTTGTTTGGACATGCATGTGCATGGAAACACAAGGCTCTTGTGAAGTTGGCACCAGTCTTCGCGTTACATCAGTCTTGCCAAGAAACACATCACCATGTCCTCATGTATTCTGTTACCTGTGGCGGACAGAATAGAAATAGTTTCGTTGCTGCTGCTCTTCATTATGGCGGTCAAACGCATTGATCCACATCCAGATCATCGACCAAAAGTTTCTGGGAAAGCGGCCCCATAACCTCTGGAGTTGTGATTCAGTTCATGCTTATATCGAGAAAGCGAAAAAAGAATGCATCCACTTTTCATTCAGATCAGTGGCATACAGTCATTGAGGATGGCAAGATCAAATTCCCCATACAATTGTAGTTCCCTTGAATATGGCAGACTTTCTGGACTTCAAACATCTTACTTACAGACAATTGAGGAATACCAAGACTGATATCACAGGAGCCCAAAATAGCTAGGCTGAAGATTAAGTGGCTGTGGGTTATACAAAGGAAGAAGACACCACTGTATTTCAAATACGGAATGACAGAGTGTTTTCGGAGCCTGAAGATCAAAGGGGAACGGCCGTCGAGGTCGCCAGCGCAAGCTGTGAGCAATGTGCAGGAGCTTCCTCAGCGGTACGGATTGTCTGCCCTTTGTCTGAAGCAAAGAGAAAGACCTCTGGACCTCTGCGGCTAGGGGTTGTGCAACAGTGACACCATCAGTTCTACAACGGCTGCCAGCGCCGCAACGGGCTCCAGACAGGCTTGCAGAACCAGACATTACCGAGAAGGGACACAGAATCCGAAGAAGATCTGAAAAAGTTTCATTTGAGTGAATTTGGACAGTGCGCCGAAGTCTGTTTTTCATTTTCTGAACAATAGATGCGCTTGTATGTTAGTGTGGAAATCAAATCAGTGAATATATAAGCTACATTTACTTTCGCTATGTGGATAAATCAAATGACATATGCAATGCGGACAATTCTTTTTTTCTGCTGTGGAAAATCGGTGAACAGTTTCTTCCCCATTGTGCGACCAAGCAGTAAACTGAGTAGGATACAGTGAACAGTTTTTTCCTTTTGTGAATGATAACAGTGAACAGTCTCTCTCCACCCCACCCCCATCCCTTTTGTGAATATATAAAACCAGTTGGACTGTGATGACAGTGATAGACGGGTTGTTCTTACTGTGGATGATTCATCCTTGTGTGGCTTTTGGAGACAGCAAACAGGTAGGCATGCACAATTTTGCCTACGTGTTCCGTCTATTGTATATTTTTGTTTGTTAGCATGAACAGTGTCGAAGTAAAGTAGCTTTAGGGCTTGGTTGCCTTTTACCTTGCCTGTGTGTTGTGTGTGTGTGTGTGTGTGTGTGTGCTGTGTGTGTGTGTGTGTTCTTGTGTGTGTAGTGCGCTTGCGTTTGCGTGCGTGCGTGCGTGCAGTTGCGTGAATGCGTGCCGAGCGTGCGTGCGTGCGTGCGTGCGTGCGTTGCGTGCGTGCGGTAGCGTGCGTGCGTGCGTTGCGTGGTGCTTTGGGAGTGTGCGTGCGTGCGTGGTGGTTGCGTGCGTGCGCTTCGTGCGTGCGTTCTGCGTGCCGTGCGTGCGCGTGCGAGCGTGCTAGTGCGTGCTGTGCGTGCGTGCGTGCCGTTGCGTTGCGTGCCATGCGTTGTGTATGCGTCTTCTGTTCACCGACTGTTTCCAGAAACTGTCGACGTTATTTTTATAGGCTATTGATCTTAACCTTTTCCTTAATAACAGTTTCACACAAAGCCTTCCGTCCATTATTTTCTATCAGGAGTGGTTCCAGAGCAAATTAAGAGTGTAAAATACAAAAATTAGCTCAGTGTAAAACATGGTTCAAGAATTGTTAAAACATTGGTACCTAATGCATGGACAGGAATTATGTACAAACTTCCAAGGCCACAACTATGTGTTTCATTCGTGCAAGCATTGTTGCCCAGAATAACAATTACAAAACCGACTATGTTTTACACCACAACTGATTTTCTTGTACATAACAGATTTGTGATCGAAAATGTTCATTACAGTGGTACAGTTTGTCCGTTGCCACAGTTGGCTAGAGCCATAGAAGACAGTTGTATTCCAAACTATTACGGCAAAATGATAGAAATTGTTCCAGGCCACAAGTCACCTATCCCGTAGCTGATCAGTTGTGGCTGGGGTCAGCTGTTAAGGTCTTACCATTGTGTGCCACAACTTTCTAAGTCTTGTTAAAAAAGTTGTGGCTTCAGCATTCTGAGGGCAGATGAAAGCCCTATTTTTCAGACAAGTAGTCGTTTATTCTTCAGATTTGAGTATTCTGTGGTTTCCCTTTGAGTTTTTTTATAACCCTCATTTCGTACAGATTTAGAACACCATCTAGTGTTTGGTGTTCCCAAGTTTGGAAGTTCTGCGCGCAGAGGTGTAATTTTCGGAGACCTGTGAATCTTCAAGTGGCCATTCTCAAATGGCGTTTTTCAAGATACAGTGGTGGCTTATGCATCGCACTATGAGGCTGGGTTTTTAAAGCCTAAATTTGCAAGGGACATAATGTTGTAAAAAAAGATGCGTCAGTCTTTCCCATGCTTCTCTCCCTTTGCACATTCTTTTTCTCTGGGCAAATGATTTACTTGCAGATGATTTTGAATTGACCGCCAATGATATCACTTCCTGCAATGCTTAGAACTGTTGGTACCTCCTATTTTGTTGAGATCCCAGCAACAAAACCTCTGCTATTGTAGTCGCCATTACGTTTTTAAAACCCTCTTGTATTCATAACGGTCGCAGCCGGGAGCGCTGAGACAGCGCGCTAGATTTGTAACGGTGCGCAGAACGGGAGCTGCCCGCCGCCTGTGTACGGTACTTTTCATCACGTGCTGACTCCATGAAAAGACTCGGAGAAGCCACTAAAAGTTGTTGGGGGATTTCCCACTATAGCCAACTAAATGTGGAGCACTATTTTTGGATGCTGGCACCACTTCCATTCATAAGAAGAGGAGAAACTGCAAGCGAAGAGTTGTGCGTTGCAGACCTGACGATTTTCACATTGGCGTCGTCTGCTAACCAACAAGCGAGTTTGGTGATATTCCTGAGTATTCAGCGGAGGCGTGGCTCAAATTATGCAAGAAGTAGAAGAAGTATGGACAATGGAGGAGTTTAGGAGAAGAGCATTATGTTGAAATCCGGCACCAATGAAGGAGAGGAAAATGTTGAAAGCGACCTCGTACAACGTGCTACTCGCCGTTTCTGCAAAACAATGGCGACCGGCTACACATCATGCCATGTGGCTCGCATTCCAACAGCGACAGGCCAAGCGCACTCACTGCGACCACTGCCACCGCACTAGATTATTTCTTTTTTCTACCTCTCACATTTTTCCAATAGTAGCAAAAGAAACTAACAGATACGCTCAACAAAAACAAGCAGCTAAGGGCACACCTGACCCCCTCTGGTTCGACACAACACTGACGAAATGCGGCGGCTGTCTCTGTACTGGATTTTTCCGTATGGACAACTAAGGGATGACGCGTTCGAAACATCATATATGTGTTCTTTCTGCAGGTGCCTCTATACATTCATAAGAATGACTGTTCCATGACTACCATGCGCAGAAAGTGGCTGAACAGTTGGGCGTTTCTCGTCTCTCTGGTTACGTTGTATATATGCTTACCTGTAGTTTATTGTGACAGTGCTTTGACTCGACACTTGGCAGGTGACCCTTACTCATTTCTTCACAGCTATTACATTGTGTAAATACATATGGAATGTATAGGTGCTTAGAAACAGTGACCGAAAAAACAATGCGGGAACTGTGCTTGAATCTACAGCTAACTGTTCTGTCGTGACACTTCGACACTATTGTGTGTGACATTTGTGGATTACCTGTGGGGACTGAACAAGGGCGGACAGAAGACAAGATCCTCTCACTTTGGCCGCAGCTTTCATTTTTACAGCACTTAAAAAAAACCATGCATGTGCATGGGATACCTGCATGTTGGTGTGCTGTATTAGATTGTCACCATCGCATGTTGACCATTAAGGGTGACTTTTTGGTGACAGTGACATGACTTTCACCGCGAGACGCACAAAATCATGCTCACAGTATAGAACAAAGCCATGTGATCATAATGCGGCATTTCGTAGCTCGTAGAGGTTTTATTCTTGGTTGTGGTGAAAGCATTGAACCATACATACCCCATTTTAAGGGGGGGGGACTAAATTCACAAAAAAACTCTGGAAACTAGGGGGAATTTGGCCTCAGGAGAATCTGAATACACGGGTTAGCAGTAAGCATCCCCAATCTGCATGTGAAAAGAGCTGCCAGTGTTTTGCCCAAGCGGTGATGTGTGTGTGTGCGTTCACTGTATTCGTTGTCAACACGACCAAACTGCTGCCATCAGCTTTCTCTGTACTTCACAGGCTAGGTGTAAACTTAGTGAGAAACTCACAACAGCAAACTTTAGGCGGGTTTTTCGGTTTTTTTGGCATTTTGCATTAAGTCCAGAGTCTCTTATTGTGCATTTGGCAAGTGATGACAGCGTAGTGTGTGTCTGTGGCCTCATAGCATGGACCAGGGTGACTCGAGGAAACGGCAGAACACAACAGTATAGAGTTGTGTTCTCTGTGTGTGTGTATGTGCATGCGCGCGCGCTCGTGTGTGTGTGTGTGTCTTGTGTGTGTGTGTGTGTATGTGTGTGGTGTGTGTGTGTGTGGTGTGTTGCAGCATGGACCTGCATGACATTGACAGCACATGCCCACACAACCGTGTAGAGCGTGTTTTGTGGTGTGTGTGTGTTGTCATAGCATGGACTTGGCGCTCCAAAACCCATGCAACCCCCCGGACGACATGGATCCCAACCAACATGTAGAGTGATTTGTGTGTGTTTTTCATAACATGACATGGCTGAACATCAAAGAACATGCATCCCATACAACAGGTATAGCAGCCATGTTAATGTGTGATGTTACAGCAAGGGTCTGGATGATTTGATGGAACATGGATTTCAACACGACATTGTTAGAGAGTGTTATGTGTTGGTGATCAGCAATGGGTCTGGATGATTTGATGGACATGGATTTCACACACAGTGTAGAGCGTGTTCTGTGTGTTGGTACAGATGGGTCTGGATGCATTAGATGGAACATGGATTTCAACCACAACATGTCGAAGTGGGTTATGGGTGTTGTTACAGCATGGGTTTGGATGATTTGATGGAACATGGATGTTCAACACGACAGTGTAGAGCGTGTTATGTGTGTTGTTACAGCATGGTCTGGATGAATTTGATGGAACATGGATTTCAACACGACAGTGTAGAGCGTGTAGGTGTTGTTAATAGCATGGGTTCTTGGATGATTTGAAGGAACAATGGATTTCAAACACGACAGTGTGAGCGTGTTAATGGTGTTGTTTACAGCATGGGTCTGGATGACATTGATGGAACATGGACTTTCAACACAACATGTAAGTGTGTTATGTGTGTTGTTACAGCAGGGCCCTGGGTGACATTGAGGGAACTTTGCCGACACAATCGAAATGCTGCGGCTGCCATTGGTAGAAAAGCCCTTGGTGCAGGTCAGTCTTCTTTTGGTCAGCACACACACGTACAGATGCATGTGCACTCTCTCTCACAAACAGATACATGCACACACACACACACACACAGACATATGCACACAAACACATGAATGCTTGCACACATGCATGTTGCTTACAGCGTGCTTGCACAGTCACACATGGGCACTCACCTGTGCTTGCACACATGTCACACACGTACAGAGCATGAATGCATACATGCATATGTGAAAGTGTTTACACACACACGCACACGCACACACACGCACACATACATACAGATGCATACACAGTGTGCAAAACACACGAACACACTCGGTTGTCACGACCGACCCCGGAGGTTGCCCTGACAGGATCGGTCTAGGTGGAGTGAAGGGGTGACTGACCTCAAAACGCCCCGCAAGAGACCACACAATAAAGATTACGATACAACACCCCATTTATTCACACCAACATACACAGTCATAAATAAGCATTCCAACACACACAACATGCACATTCATTTTTTTTCATTTATGCCCGTCGCTCCCGGTGGAGCATAGGCCATCAACGACTCTTCGCCATCGCACTCTGTTCTGGGCTTTTCTGGTCATTCCAGTCCAGTTGGTCCCTTTTTGTTTCAACTCGCCTCAGTGTCTCGTCTCCAGCTGTTGCGGGGGCCGGCCTCTCTTTCTCTTTCCCTGCGGGTTCCAGGTCAGGGCTTGGCTGTTGGTGCTGGATGCTGGCTTCCTGAGGGTGTGCCCGATCCAGCCCCATTCCTTCGCAGTATCTGCTTGGCCACTGGTTCCTGTCCCGCACGCCCACAGATCTTCGTTTCGGACCTTGTCCTGCCATCGGTTTTGTAGATGCGCCCAGAAGGTTTGAAGAATGTCTGAATCTTTGTTGCATCGTTGTGTGTTCGCCACGTCTCGCATCCGTAGAGCAGAATGATTTCACATTGGAGTTGAAGATTGCAGATTTTGGGTTCTTATGCTGATTCCCCTCCAGATGCCCAGATGTTCTTGACCCATGACGAAAGCTGCCTTCCCTTTGCCGATTCTGGCTGTGACGTCTCGGTCCGTGCCTCCTGTTGGTCAACCACGCTTCCCAGGTAGACGAAAGACTCCACCTCCCTGATGGGTCTCCATCGACTGTGACTGGTGTGTTGGCAGTGTGTTGATTTTCATCAGCTCGGTCTTCTTCTGTTAATCTTGACCCCTGTCCCGCTGATGTGGTCTCCAAGCGAGTGGTCTTGTCTGCATTGGCTGTGGCTGTGTGACAGGAGCGCCAGGTCATCAGCAAAGTCAAGGTCTCGAGCTGCGTCCAGAGTGTCCACTGTATACCGTTGTTTCTGCCTGTTGTAGTGGTCTTCATGATCCAGTCAATAAACCAGGGGGAAGAGGGAACGGCGACAGCAGGCATCCCTCCCGAACTCCGGTCTTCACCTTGAAACTTTCGGACAGGTGGCCGGCGTGGGCAATCCTGCAGTTCATGTCCCGGTAGGTGCACCGGATGAGGAGACGATCTTCTCGGGGACTCCGTAATGCCTCAGCAGCTTCCCCAGCATCTCTCTGTCCACACTGTCGAAAGCCTTTCAAAAATCTATGAAGTTGATGTAAAGGGGGGAGTTCCACTCCCCGCGACTGTCCACGATGATGCGCAGGCTGGCGATCTGGTCGGCACATGATCTGTTCTGCCGGAAGCCTGCCCGCGGGTCTCGGAGCTTGGGGTCGACGGCCTCTTTCTTCTCTCCAGTAGAACCCTGTTGAGAACCTTGCCTGGCGTTGACAGGAGCATGATCCCTCGTAGTTGCTGCAGTCCCTGAGGTCTCCTTTCTTCGGCAGCTTGATGACGATTCCTTTTTTTCCCCTGAGCGGTACCTCCTCCTTCTCCCGATCTTGCTGAAGAGGCTGTTTTAGCATGTTGACAGCTGTCTCTATGTCTGCTTTGATGCTTCTGCTGGTATCTCGTCCGGCCCGCAGCCTTCCATTTTTCAGAGTCATGATGGCCTTCTTGATCTCTGCCTTTGAGGTTTGTCACAGCTGATGGGCAGTCTGTCTCTGCAGGTGGGGTGTCTGGTGGTGCGTCAGGGGCGGGGCGGTCACAAACTCCCTGAAGTGTTCTGCCCATCGTTTCAAACTGTTCCTCGGTTGTTGTCAGTGGGTTTCCGTTCTTGTCCTTCACTGGCTTGTCTGTCTGCGGAACTTACCCGTCAGCTTCTTGGTCAACCCGGTACAGGTCCCTTTAGATTCCCCTGTCCGGCTGCTGCCTCTGCTTGGTGGCCAGGTCGTCAAAAAAGTCCCTCTTGTCCTTCTTTATGCTCTTCTTTACTTCTCCGTTCGCTGGGTGTGTGCTCTTCCTGTGCCTTTGCCCCAGCTGCTCTTTTTCGGCTCGTGTTCAAATGTAGCTTTCTTCTCTCTCCTTGTTTTCCCAAATTGTGGATGGTGTCGGCAGAGATCCATTTTTTGTGCTGGGCCTTCTTCTTGCCAAGGATCTCTTCACATGTGTCATGCCAGAGCTTCTTGCAGTGTCCCACTGTGTCTCGATGTCCGTCTCACTGTCTTCTATCAGCTCTTGTAGCGGCTTTGGAACCTGTTGGAAAGGCTTTATCTGGAATGCTGCTTGTGTGTCCCTGTTCCGGAGCAGTCCGACATTGTTTCCTTGTACGGGGTGTTTGGTGTTGGGGAATCTTTTTGAGGCGAAGTCTCATGTTGTTAAAAGAAGGTGGTGGTCTGTGGACACGTCAGCACCTCTCATCACTCGTACATCCCGCCTTGATCTCCTGAATTTGCGGCTAATGCAGAGTGGTCAATCTGGTTCTCGTTGAATGGTTCGGGGAAACTCCATGTGGCCTTGTGGATGCGCTTGTGTGGGAAGATGCTTCCTCCCATCACCCGCTGGTTCAGGGCGCACAGGTCTGCAAAACGCTCACCCTTCTCGTTCATCTGTCCCAGTCCATGTGTCCCCCTGATGTCCTCGTAGCCTGTGTTGTCCCTTCCGATCTTGGCGTTAAAATCTCCCATCAGTATGGTTATGTCCTTTGCTCCTCTTTTTTCTATCACTGTCTGTAGTTGCTGGTAGAAGTCATCTTTCTTCTCTTTTCCGCCATCATTGGTGGGAGCATAGCACTGGATGATGTTCAGCCTGATGTCATTCTTTTTTCGTGGTAAACTTTGGGTGTGATGATTTCGGGAGTTGACAGGTTTTCCCCTCCGATGAGTGCCCCTTTTGCCTCCGGTGCCAGCATCAGGCCACGCCCCCAGTGTGGGGGATCCATCCTCTGTGTGTCCTGAGTACAGCAGCTGTTCTCCCGATGAAAGTCTCAGTGTCTGATTGTAAACCACCTTGTCTCACTCAGTCCTAGCATCCGATCTTGTAGTTTTTCATCTCTCTCGCAACTTGGATGGTTTTTCCTGTTTCAAACATCTCCTGATGTTCCATGTGGCTACTTTCGTTGTTGTCCGGGTGTTAGAAGGGGAGTCGGCTTGCAGCTTCTTTCGGCTTTCACTGCACTGTGTCATAAGTCTCCGGGATGGAGCCCCTTCATTGCCCAGGTAAATTTGCTTTGGTTCATTGTCTTTCAATGCTTCTGTAACTCGTCTTTTTTACAGGCAGGGTTGTTAGCCCTACGCAAACCCCTTTATCCTCGGGGCGAGGTGGTCCTGCCTTAGTCCCCTCTTAAACGAATGCATGGCAGGCAGTGGTCTATTCTATGCCCAACCCACGGGGCAGACACAACTTTGCACAACTATAAATAACATTTCACCATATGACGTACACAATCACAATCAAACATTTCAACACATGACATATACACAATTATAAATAAACATTTCCGGGCATCCACCCCTTTCCACCAATGGAGTCCCTCCACCCCCCTGCCTCTCCAAAGTCTAAGGGGAGCACCCTGTGCAGGGGTGCTCCAAACCCGGGTCGGTTCTTGAAGAGGGTCGTTCAAGGCCGACACCCTTGACACGCACAACGGACGGAGGCCTGGAGGGGGATCAGGACCGGCAGTCAAGACCCCCGGCTTTTCTACCAGTACGTGGTCCGACCAGTGCGTGATCCCAACCAGCGCGCGGTAACCAACCAGAGCGTGGCCCCACCAGCGCGTGGCACCAACCAGTCCGCGGTCCCGCCCCAGAGCGTGGCCCCAACCAGCGCGTGCCCCAAACCCAGTCCGCGGTCCCCAACCAGAGCGTGGCCCCAACCAGCGCGTGGCACCAACCAGTCCAAGCTCCGGGTTGAAGCCCCCGGGAGGAGGGAAAAGGTAGCTGGGAGGAGAGAAGAAAGGGAGGGAAGGAAGGGTACTGGAACCCGCGTCAGTACAGTCTGACCATGCTGTTAAATCCTAAACAGCCACTCGCATGATGGGCGAGGGGAGGTCTACTAAACACACCACACACCAGCTCAACACAGACCTGAGCATAACACAGTAAACCAATCAAATCAGGAATGTTCGTTAAAGTCTTCGCACACGAAGCAGGTAAGAGACTGCTTTAAAATTAACAGGCTATAAAAAAATATGAATCATCTTCATCTTCTCTCACTCATGCTTAACATTTTCCTTTCTTAGGAAATAAACCAACACAGCAACTATCGCTTTAAAAATGCCACCCCACATTTGCAAATAATAATTAAATGGCTTTAATTATCACACTTTTTTAGCCACATTTCAAAATAACACAAATCTCCAACCACGCATCCGAACGACAAATCATGCGTACGCACGCTCGCAAACATAAAACTCGTTCTCCTTGCACACACAAAACGACGGGGCCGAAGGATAAGAGTCCGGCGAATGTGACAGGGGGGACGAGCGAGACCAAGCAAGTACCAACCCTGAATCAACCAGGTTCTCTCCCATCCCCCCCGACTACCGCATCACCAGATGCATAACAGGAGAGAAGAATTTTGGATATAATTTAGGATGGCCAGGTTAAAGATTGAATTAACCAAAAGGAAAAGGTTCTCAAACAATATTTCTTTTACAATTTTGCAAACAAAAGAAAATTGCGCAAAAGAGAAGAATAAGCCGGCTAAAAACAAAAAACCCAAAAAACAAACACGAAACTGATGCTTACCAGCTACCCGTGGGTGACCAGAAGAGGCGGGTCAAACGACTCTCTCTGCCCTCTGTCCAGTCGAGAGGACAGAAAGCGCAGATGGGGAAAAAGAAGAAGTGATGCCCCCCTCCTACAGGCCGACTGTAGGAAATGAAAGTACCGACTGTACCTTCGACGATAAGGTGAAGAACCAAGACCGGAGCAGGCGCTCCAGGGGACATCTTCCGCTCGAGTGAAGAGAAAACCTCCTCAGCGAGGGCGGCCAACATGCCCGCTACGTCACGAGTGGCATACTTCAAAGCTAAAAAAATGAAGCACGTGCGACAGGTAAAAAGACAGGCGAGAGGCCGATAGACAGCAAGTTCGAGAGAAAGGTACCAGCCTCCCGTGAACCTGCAGGATGAATAGCACGGGCAGTGGAATTAGAGAGAAGAGAGAGAGAAAGCAAACCGAACTTGAGCCGAACCACACCAAGGTGCAACCGCACCACAAGCCCATTAAGGGACGGATACACGACAACAGCAACGACAATAATAAATGAGTAATTCCGCCACCCTAGAGGGGGTCAAACGTCGTAGGCCTCGTGACAACTCGTGACAAACCCCCCTTCTAAAAGCATCTGTTTCTCTGAGATACAGTGCTCCTTTGAACCTTGACGCATGTGCAAATTCGCAACAATGGGACCGACCCAACTCTCTGTGATCGACAGAGTACGATGAATCCAATACAAACATTCTCGATAGAATCACACGGGGGAAATACAAAATACTACTTTTATCAAACAACTAAGCAAACCTTCCAACCATGAAAGTAACAATCCGAACCATGGTGATTCACTACCGTTAACATCACTGAAGTGAAAACTGTCACTACACCTGATACAAAACCCAAAGGGGATATACCCTGGTTGAGGGGAATTTCCCCTCTGAATGATTTTTCCAATGTGCTGACTACGGAGCTCGGCTAAGATAGCCCAGCATCCGTATTACTGGAACCCTTGATATGACGGAGAATGACTCTGCAGTTCCACTGCCTAACTCATGAGTCGACGACTGACTGGCGGACCCGGTCCAGGCACTGGAGAGGATGATGATCGCTCTCCAGTACAAACTTCCGGCCGTACTTCTTCTTGGGCACGCCAGTGCATGTCAAATCTGCCGGAGAGCCTCAGCAATAGTAGGGGTATCGTAGCCCCTAAGCGGGGCAGCCTCTGGGCATCGGTCGCATAGTCTACCGCTACCGAAAGGTAGCGGTGACTGCGATTGGATGGTGGATTAAGGTCCCACCAGGTCGACCCCAACCTTTGCTGAATGGCTCCCCAACCCGTGGCCCACTGACCTAGGGGAACCTTCAGGCGACCCCTAGGCGTTGTCCGTTGGCAGGTATCGCAACTGCGGAGTATTTCCCCTAACCTGTGAGAGTTCACCCCTGGCCAAAAGAAGTCTTGTCTTACTCGCTCGAGAGTCCGCTTTGAGCCCATATGACCTGCCATAGGTGAATCATGGGCCTGCCGGAGAACAGATTTCTCAAGCTTTTGGGAAAAAACTAGTTGCTTGGCTACCCGATCTGCCCGAGTGAAAACCCTAACGAGGATCCCCTTGTGGAGCTTGAAGCTCACCTTGGCGTGTCGGGCAGACTGAGCGGGAGATCCACCAGTTGTCGCAGGCGTTGGACATCCAAGTCCCTGGCCTGAAGGCGGACATGGTAGCAGGATCGGCCCTGGCCAGAACCTCGTCAGAGATCGGCTGGAGAAGGGAGCAATTCCTGTTCCTGCTTCTTAGCTTTGGCGCGTGGGTAACTCCCACACGCCTGTACGGGCAGATCCGTAGACACGGACTGACTGCGTCCGTCAGCAAAGGTGACAGTATTCCCATGAGAAGGGAATACATAGGTCGCTCCACCGCGATGGCCCATACTTCGCCAAAAAAGTAGGGGGTGGAGATAGGAATAAGTACAGAAGGACGGGGGAGGTAAAACCAGCCTTCCAAACCCCGCCCCACATCATAACTAGCGCCCCCGCCGGGCCTCAGGGGAAACCAAATCCTTATCAAAAAAGAGCGTTGATGCTCCCGAATCCTGATGGTGTCGACCAAGGAGGAACCAACAACAGAGAGAAACACTGGGCACTCGAATCACCAGAGCTGGGATGGAACCCCGTTAGCGGGCACGAGGACTTTGGGAAAGGACTAGCCCACGACTACCAGCGGCTTTAGGACAATCTTTCCTAATGTGGCCAGGACGACCACAAAGAAAACACAGTCGGGGGTGCTGAAATCCCCGACCCGAACTCCCTGCCTTTGTTCACCCGCATAGCAGTTGTCGGCGCCTTATTCCCACTAAACCCTGTGGAGGGCTTCTCTCCGTATCTGGGCGATGCCCATAAGCTCTGCGGCTTCAGCAAACCCCCTCAGCGGTATGAATCGCAGCCCCGAAAACCTGAGGTGCTGTCTCGCCTATCCGGATCCTCAACTCTGGGACCAGGGGGTTTGGGGAGCTGTTCAATGAGGATCAGATCCTCCAGCTCCAAATTAGCCCAAATGACGCCAGTACCCTAGCGTTTTGCGCAGCCTATCACCAAACTGCACGAAGGTTCTCGTCGTTATTTTCTTCATGGACCCGAACTTCCCCCTGTACGTCTCTGGGGTAAGGTGGAAACGCTTACGCAGAGCCAACTGCATGTCTGCATAAGACGCGCCTTCATTTAGAGTGAGCACACACTCCCTTGCAGCACCAGATAATCCAGAAAAAAGGTGCATAGCCTTTTGTTCCTCGACAATTTGGGATGAATAGCACCTTGTCAAAATGCTCTAAGAAAAATATCAATGTCCTCACTAGGTCTGAACTCTGGAAGCTTTTTAAATTTGGGCCTCTAAAATCTATCGCTTGCCTGTCGATCAACCCCCTGATTTACAGATGCGGGAGACGCGAAAGAAGTTGTTCCATCTCCTCCCTACGCAGAGCCTCCATCCCGTCTAGTTCTTCCCTTCGGAGGGCTTCCTGTTGACAGCCTCTTCCCTACGCTGAGTAGCTCTTCCCTACGCTGATCTTCCTGTCTGGGAGCCTCCTCTCTGCGCAGAGCAGCCTCTTCCCCACGCTGATCTTCCTGTCTGGCAGCCTCCTCTTGCGCAGAGCAGCTTCTTCCTACGCTGGGCCTCTGTTTTAGCAGTCTCCTCTCTGCGCTCTTTCCCCCACGCAGAGCTTCTGCCTATCTAGCTCTTCCCCACGGAGGGCCTCCTGTCTAGCAGC